>SZWC01001050.1:68534-91142 GCA_023375785.1 Penium margaritaceum
ACGAACAACAATCCCCATCCACCCCAACAGCGGAACAGTAAGCCCGATCCTCCCCTGCCTCAGAAAAATAAGCCTCATACTCCCCTACCACGGAAAAATAAACCTCATTGACCCCGGCCTCCGCAGCATAAGCCCCAAACGCCCCTCCCACATGTCGAGCTCTCTTTGTCACGGAACATTATTCATTTTCCCCAAAGGAAGGCTAAAATTTTTTCATCTTAATGAATTTTTCATTTTAGAAAAATCGTGTTTTCCATGCGTACGTCATGTGTTAACATGTGTCAAACATGAAGGTTCGACACGAACAACAATTTTACATATTTACATGAACCTTGTACAGTTCGACAGACTTATTGTCTTTTTTTATGGGATTACATAGTTTTTTCTTCTATAATCATGTTGCTTTCTCTTGCCTACACGCCAGCCAGTGAATATGGGGATGGGCGTGTTGTACAGGTAAACCATGTCATTGTTTCATGAAAGCACACGTATGACAATGGTGTTACTTCCGTGACGTACACGAGTCCCTAATTTCCGCAAATGGGAATCTATTATTACATTCGTGACCCACTATGCGTCCATCTTAATATGTTTACGCCATTTGGCCGAGGGCCAACTGCCCTGACTTCCGGAGTTCCGATAAGTGCGTTTATGACAACTTCGACCACCTTCAAGGGGGACGACAGAAGTTTCACGAACTATATCGATGTCTTGGTGTATTTCGGCCGACTCCTAGACAACGCTCCATCTTTACAAAGCCACACATCGATATTCTCCAAGCTCCCCCTCCCGACTTCTCGGCAGAGCTTCTCGAAGCAACCCCTCACGGCGCGATATTGCAGGCGTCACTCAGCTCGAATGCTGAGGACCCGACACATGCCTCATTCTCATTCTTAGTGTTTTGCATATGCGCTCTACTCACGCCACACTTGTCGTTTAAGTACACTTACTCCTGAATACAAATATTTCATTTGTCCCTAATCTTTTTTCCCGTGCCTCATCCCTAAGAACCACCTACTTTCCGCTCAGTGTAACACCTTGGGGGCCATGAATTTGCACGCATGCATGCAGCTGAACGTGAGAGATTGCCAAGCCAGCTCAGTTGGCATTGATAGGCCAAGAGGATTGCGCCGATAAATGCTTCAACATTTGATACTAAGGCAACTGCCATGTGAACCTATCATGAGCGACGTCATTCAAATGTGACTTTGGCAACTATTGGTCGCCGAGGGCATGCCCAAGGTACATAGATGCATGCTAGAAAAAACATTGCCACAAATGTCAATGTTTTTTCTAGCTTCGTCATGCTAGGGTTTTTCTCGCAAGTCGACGCGCTTTCCCAGCGTCATCAACCATTGCTCACCACCGGCTACAGTGTCATTCAACCTTCCTTGCTCCTCGTGGCGCCGTGGTGGCCGCCACCCGCCATGCCTCTGTTGGAGTTGTGTCCTACGGGACTGCGCTATGGTAGTGGAAGTCTTGGACAAGTACGGTAAGTGTGTTTAGGTGGGTAGATGGAACGTGTAACAAAACAGAACATAGACAAAAAACCCAACGTTTTAGATGGCTTCCCAACTTCAGGCATGGTTAGCCACATGACCAACTCCTGACGATAACAATCCACCCCTCTCTCACTCCTGCTCCCCGCTGGTACCCCAACAATCCTCCGCCTGACAACCCATCAGGTGTGTTTATTGAGAAAGGGGTTTGTGAGCATAAACAGTAAAGCATCTTCTTACGCACCTGTGTCAGTTCTGCACGTGTAAGGACATGCGTATCATCAGGTCATGGGGAAGTGTTGTGATGTGAGTTGTTACCGTCTGTATGTACAGCTTACTATGACCACTCAGGCGTGTCCGTGCTTGTGTAGATCTCTAACGCGGGCCCAGCTGGTGCCGGAGCACCGACGGGTGGTGGCTCCATCCACCAGCAGCTGCTAGACGACTGCCACGACGTCCCGGGTGCTTGTTGTGGTGCTATGCGGTTTTTCTACAAACACTAGAGTTTTCTCGGTGGGCTGGCTCTCGAGCCGGATTTACATGTTTTACATTGTCTATCCACTTATCGATGCGAGACCTGTACGTGTGACCACTAATAGCGTCTGGCTCGAGATTCTGCATCTCTAGGTTTATACGGTGTTGCATCTGGATGCCTCTGCCCTGAGTCACGGCCGAAACAGTGGTTTTGAGCCAGTTTTAAGACAAACTTACACAGCCGTGTGCGTCACCCGCTGTGTGCCGCAGCATGTATTCATGTTGTGTGCTTGTCACTTGTCATTTCTCTCTTCATTACTAAGCTATTGAGGTTATGAGACTTTACGCGTCTCCAAAGCCTGTTCCTTGTTGTTTCTTGCACCTGCTGGCTTTCTAGTGTGCCAGCTGACTGGACAGTGTTGCCATGTCAGCATCAGCAAGTTTAGGAAGCTTCTTAGTGATTTCTCATGGTATCAGAGCAGCGAGACCCCTCTCGCTGAGCTGCGCCGCAGAGATGCAGCACTGGCAGCAACAATGAGAGCCACCGTTGCCGCCAAACCTTGGGACCCCTTGCAGCTGACGTTAGAAGGAGCGACGTCACCACGCAATTGCCACCACCGTAGCAAGAGGAATTACGGCAGTGACGAGCTCTAGCAGCCACGCTGGTCAGTAGTAGCAGCACCGGGTGCGAGGGGTAGCCGTGTGTGGCTGCCAGACTGTACAAAAAAAAGGAGTAGCAGCTCGTAGCTACAGCTTGCGGCGGCAGTTGCGAGGAGTGGCAGCGTGCAGTGACGGCAGCAGCTTCCAACAGCGAGCAGCAGCAGCAGCAGCATAGTAGCAGCAGTAGAAGCAGCAACAGCACAACAGAAGCAGCAACAGCACAGTAGAAGCATTGCAGCTGCTACAACGATATCGACAGCGGTAGCAGCAGCGCTACAACAGCGGCAGCAGCAACTCGAAAACCTAGGCAGCAGGTTGGGACAGCAGCGTTGTTGATGCAGCGTGCGGGCTTCCACGCTCGTTGCTTAAGTTAGATGCCCCCTCAGTCTGCTGCTCTGGGTTTGTTACTCAGAAACGCACGCGCCAGAGTTAGCGCCAGAAAGCAGCTGAAAACTGAATGTAACTGGTTCGGAATGAAGAATAAGCAACAATGGGAGACCCCTCCAAGTTCTAGCTCCCCCCCACTACTGTAGAACTTGTTACTCAGCTAACCAGCCAATCAGAAAATAGTGTTGGACCTATTTTCTGGCAGGCAGGGTTTTCTAGGTGAGCCCTGCCAGACGCACGATAACCCGGGCGTCGTCCGTTTTGCCTAAAAACTGACCATACCATAATACCGACACTGCAAACGCAGTCGTGCGGTCAGAATCAGCTAGAAGAATAGCAGCAAAGAGTTATGGCTGCTCGAACCCTGGCATTGTCTACGACAGTCAGTGACGCCAAGCAGGGCCACACAGCAGGAGACACAGACCGTAGGCATAGCATGACGATGCCGACGCAATGCCACAATCAGAAACAGAACTGAGTGCATGGAAACAGCATCTGCAGTGGCAGAGACCGCCGGCGGCTCGACCGCCGCGGAGGCCTGCCGATGGAGCTGAGCGCATCGCCGTAGGGAGGAGGCTTCAGCGAGTGTGCGTGGGCCTCAGCGTGCGTCGGCTCCACCGCGCGACACTCCAGCAGCGTCGAGTCTTGCCGTCAGTCATCTGTACGCCGATGTACACAAGTCGGGAGGACACAACAGAGTACAATGAGAGATGCGCGAAAAACCAACACTCCCCCATGACTCACAGGGGTAGTGCACATGTGCGGGCAAAGACATAGACACTGACCAGACTCCCCCAGAGCACGCAGAGATGCAAGCAGGGACAAAGAGAGCAACTCATGGACGCACGCCGACTGAACTCACGGCCTTCTTGAACGAGTCACGCTTCAGTGCCTTGGTGAAGAAGTCAGCCAACTGTCGTGTTGTCTCAACCCACACGATGCTGATGCTGCCGTCATGCAACAACGAACGCACATAGTGATACGTAACGTTGATGTGCTTTGTGCGTGTGTGATGCAAGCCGTCATTGTCGGCGATGGCCATGGCATTCTCATTGTCACAATGCAACGTGATGGATGCAACAGGCTGACGCAATTCGAACAACAAACGACGCAGTCACACGCTCTCACATGCGCCTGAGCCAAGAGCCACATACTCAGCCTCAGCAGTGCTCCGTGCGATGCACCCCTGCTTGCCACTCCGCCAGGACACAGCTGTGCCACTAATCAGAAAGATCTAGCCTATGCGACTCTTACCGTCCAGACTGCCGGCCCAGTCACTGTCGGTGTATCCCACCACGACCACAGATGGCTGACGGCGGAACATGAGACCTCGCCAAGGAGTCAAGACCACATAGCGCAATACTCGGATCGCGGCCTCAT
Organism: Penium margaritaceum; assembly: GCA_023375785.1. Lineage (NCBI taxonomy): Eukaryota > Viridiplantae > Streptophyta > Zygnematophyceae > Desmidiales > Peniaceae > Penium > Penium margaritaceum. The sequence goes on from SZWC01001050.1 coordinate 72,935, forward strand.
AGTGGAGGTGACGCGGCTCCTGAGAGAACTGGGCCAGGAGGTTGACGGCGAATGCGATGTCTGGGCGCGTCGTCGTCGCCAAGAACATCAGTGACCCGATGACTTGTAGGTACGTTGTCATGTCAACTGGCTCCCCCACGATGGCTGGGTCGGGACTCTTCAACTTCACCTGGCCGTCGGGTGACATGGGTGACGATGGGCTCGGCACGAGTGGCAGGTCCTCTGCAAAGTGGGTGGACAGAGTCTGAACATAGGCGGCCTGGTGGATGTGCAGGACGCCCTGGGAGCGATCATGCTCGAGCTCCATGCCCACGAAGACTCGGGCGGACCCGAGATCCTTCATCTGGTAGGCGGCATGCAGCAAGTCCTTGACACGCTGGATGGTAGCAGTGTCTGGCGACGCAATGAGGAGATCGTCGACGTACACAAGAACAGGAGCGAAGGTCTGACCTCGCGGGCTGACAAACAGTGCAGGGTCCGCGGTGCTGTGCTGGCGCCCGCCACGAAGGAGCGTGCTGCTGATCTCCTGGTTCCAGCACCGAGGCGACTGCTTCAGGCCATAGAGGGCCTTACGCAGTCGCCACACTCTCCCGGTGCCATCATCGAAGCTTGGTGGCTGCACCATGTAAAGCACCTCACCCTCTAGTGAACCATGGAGAAAAGCGTTGCTCACATCCATCTGATGCAACTCCCACCCATGCTGGGCGACCAGGCTGAAGAGCACCCGGCTGGTGGAGAACCGGCCAACAAGGGCAAAGATCTGGTCGTAGTCGACCCCAGGAACCTGGGCAAACCCCTTTGCTGTAAGGCGGGCCTTGTATTTGTCCAAGGACTCGTCAGGCTTCCACTTGCGCCGAAAGACCCACTTGGCACTGATGGCCTTCCGACCTGGGGGAAGGTCGACGAGGTCGTACACATGGTGCTATCGGATGGCGCCGAGCTCATCGGCGCAGGCAGCGTTCCAGTGTGCAGCCTCAGGGGAGGCTTGTGCCTCGCACAAGGTGGCTGGGCCCTCTGGGGGCGTTGTGGAGCGGACTGAGAGAGCGTGTGCCTCTCGAGCCCCATGTGGGATGCGCGCGAGTGTGGCCACGACAACAAGCCGATGCTCGTGATGGAGCATGGCGTAGCCCAATGCGGAGCCCGGGTGCAGGTCTACAATGATGGCCGAGGTGGTCAGGCCGAGGGCCTTGGTGCCACGGTCCCCACTCACGACTAAGGGAGTGGAGGAGACACGTAAAGCCACGGGGGGTCGAGGCGTCACGGAGCGCGGTGCGACGGTTTGCGCGCTCACCGACGACCTGGGTCGGAGGCTACCGCCTGGGCCACGTGTATAGCGTGGCAGGGCGGGCGACGACACTGAGTTTGCCGGGCCAATGGAGGCGGACGGGGGTGCTAGCTCAGAGGGATTAGCGGACGCGGCTGGGGCTGCCGGCCCGGAGGGACCAGTGGAGGCGGACGGGGGTGCTGGCTCAGAGGGATTAGCGGACGCGACTGGGGGTGCCGGCTCGGAGGGACCAGTGGACACGGCTAGGGTTGCCGGCCGTGAGGGACCAGCGGACGCGATTGGTGCTACCGGCCCGGAGGGACCAGCAGACACGACTAGGGCTGCCAGCCCAGAGGGACCAGCGGACGCGACTGGTGCTACCGACCCGGAGGGACCAGCGGACGCGATTGGTGCTGCTGGCCCGGAGGGACCAGCGAACACGATTGGGGCTGCCGGCTCGGAGGGACCAGCGGATGCGACTGGGGCTGTCGGCCCGGAGGGGCTAGCGGACACGACTGGGGCTGCCGGCCCAGAGGGACCAGCGGACACGACTGGGGTTGCTAGCCCGGAGGGACCAGCAGACGCAACTGGTGCTGCCGGCCCAGAGGGACCAGCGGACACCACTGGTGGTGCCGGCCCGGAGGGACCAGCGGACACAACTGGGGCTTCCGGCTCAGAGGGGCCAGCGGACACGACTAGGGCTGCCGGCTTGAAGGGACCAACGGATGTGTCACCCAGAAGCGGTAGGACGGAGGATGGACTCACCACTCCCCCACGCGACGAGATAGACACGGACAAGCCGGAGCAATTCAGGTCGCAGGGAAACAGGTCCTTGAAGAAGAGGGCCTCCCGGGACTCGACGATGCAGTGCCGGGAGGGATCCCAGAAGCGCCAGACCTTGGACTGATGAGAGATCCCGAGGAAGGTGCAGGGACATCCGCGGGGGGCGAGCTTGCCGCCCTGCTGCGGGGCGGGCAGCGACACAATGGCCACACAACCCCAGACGCGAGCGGGGCGGAGGTCAGCACGCTGACCGCACCAATGCTGGTACGGTGTGGACTGGCGGGGTAAGGGACCGTGGGGAATCCGGTTTCAGACCCAGGTCATGTAGGCCATGGCTTCAAAGTAGAAGCCCTCAAAGAGACCAGACTCGACCCGCATGGTGCGGACGGCGTCGGCCATGGTCCGGTTCCACCACTCGGAGACACCGTTCTGGGCAAGAGTGTAAGGCGCTGATGTCTCATGGTGGATCCCGCAAGAGGCGAGAAAAGTCGTGGACTCACCAATGTACTCGCCACCGCGATCGGAGCGAAAGCGGCGAAGGGAGCGGCCACACGCGCGCTCCGCGGGGACAAGCCAGTCCTGGATGGTTCGGGCGACATCGCTCTTCTGCCAAAGGCAGAAGACCCAGCGGTAGCGAGAATAGTCTTCCGTGAGGGTGAGGACATAGCGACCATGCTCCCCGACGGACTCGGTGGGGAGAGGACCCATCACGTCTGAATGGACAAGGTCGAGAGGCGCGGATGCACGGGAGGAAGACAAGGGGTAAGTGGACCGGTGCATCTTCCCCTGAGCGCATTCAATGCACTCAGTGGGGCACGGGAGAGGGAAAGTCTCCGGGTCAAGGCCTTTGGCCGGCTGGGTGCGGAGCATGCTCTCGACGGCGGCAGAGTGGACATGGCGAAGGCGGCGGTGCAAGAGGCGGGTGTGCTGAGGAGAAAGCGTACTGGTGACAAACACATGGCCTGTGGCGGCCGACGGGGAGGAGACGGGAGAAGAGGAGCGGCGGGGCACATGCCACAGGTTGCCACGGGCGGTGGCGTGCACGATAAGGAGACCAGACAGACGCAGCGACACAGTGCCAACACCACGCAAGTGCACAACGTCCATGCTCATGCGGTCAAGTGCAGTGACGGACAAGAGGCTGAGCTCAAGACCAGGGACAAAGAGGACGTTGGTCAGAAAGACGTCACTAGTAGGACCATGGAAACGAGCAACGCCAACGCCCCGGACAGGGAACATGTGTCCGGAGCCCGTCTGGACGCCGAAGACATTGCCTATAGGACCAAGCATGCTTAAGGCCTCACGAGAGGCCATCATGTGATGCATGGCCCCGGAGTCGATGATCCAGGTCTCAGGGGGGTCCTGGACCGGAGTCGCCAGATCGCTAACGGTCACATGGCAGCAAGCAAGGGACGCAGACGTGGTGGACGGAGGCGCGAACCGAGACCACCAATCGTCAAGCCATGCAACGTCGTCACAAGAAGGGATAGAGGAGACCAGAGGAGACGATACGACAGACGGGGAAATGGGACACGACCGCAGATCAGTCTCAGTCATGCAAGGTGGGGAAGGAGAGCAGGAGGTGATGCAACTCGCACTTCCCTGGGGAGGAGGGCACGTCAGGCCTAGCTGGAGCACGATAAACTGCTCCAGCTGACGCTCACGAGAGGACGGCCCGAGAGTGTAGACCGAGTGCGGGGTGACGGCACCGGAGCCCGGGTAAGGGAGGGACAGTGCCGACGACGGGAATGGAGGCGCCGACGGTTGTGGGTTGTGCTGCTGCGGTGCGGGTGTCTACTGGACTGGTGGCGGAGCTGTCAGGGGGGTGAAGGTGCTGGGCGAGGTCGAAGTGTCAGGGCCAGCAGTAGCGACTGCGGCAAAGGCAAGACGGCGCTCACGCTGGCGATGCATGGTGGCGATGACGCGCGCCTCGTCCGTCGAGAGAGGGCACGTGTACCACTCGTGCCCGGGCTGGCCAGAATTGTGGTAGACCGAGCCACCGCCGCTGGACCCGGTCGACGGCTACTGTTGCTGCTGTTGCAGCGGACCCTTGCCTTTCTTGTTCCGGCTCTTCTTCTTCTTGCCTGAGGACGATGAGGTAGCGGCGGCGGGGGAGGCAACGGCCACTGATTCGACTGCAGGGGAGGCGACGGCAGGTGATGCAAGAGCCTCCGTGCGATGGAGCTCGGACTCATGGCCAGCTTCCTCAATGCGGAGGAAGAGCTCGTATGCCCTAGGCATAAGGGTGCCCTGGGCCGCCATCGTGGAGAGGACGTCCAGGGGGTAGTGCACGAAGACGTCCGCGTACGCACTGGTGGCGCCGCGCTTGATGGTAAGGAGCGCGGACAGAGGAGGTGGAGTAGATGTGCCGAGACGACGAAGAATGTCCTCCGCCCGCTGCAAATAGGTAGTGACTGTCTCAGTCTCCCCCATGTGCAGGGAGTTGAACTCCCGGAGCAGACGGCTGATCTCATCATCGCTGGATAGGCGATGGGGTTTGGTGAGGACATGCCATGCGGCTGTAGGGTCTAGGATGTTGCCAGGGGTGAAGTCACAGAGGAAAGGCTCTAGGGCTAGGGGGAAGCTAGAGGGGCGATTGGGACGAGGGCACGGACGGTGCGACCAGCGTCATACAACTGGTCAGCCCGGGTGGAGTCGTAAGGGAGGGTGTAGTAGGCCCACAGGCCCTCACCTTGCGCCCAGATCCGGAAGTTGAGTTCCCAGCCCCGAAACTGCTCGCCGGCCTGAAGCGGCGGTGGCGGCGTCTCAAAGTCCTTCTGCCTGCGGCCGGCGCCCAGAGTGGGGCCAAGGACAGAGGTCACTGTCTGCCGCTGGCGCTCACTCTGCTGATGTGCCAGGTAGTATGTGGCAGCAGACCCCGCTGGGCTAGCGTGCCCTGGAGGGACGAATGGTGGCGGCGCACTGGTGGCAGTCTGGGAGGCTACTGGCTGCAGCGTTGCAAGCTTCTGCGTCAAGGCGGTGAGCTATTGCTGAAGAGCAACGAGGGGATCAGGGTTGCCGCCAACGACACCAGTGGGCTGGTGCTGCTGCTGCTGATGCTGCTGCTGCAACTGTTGCTACTGCTGCTGTTGCTGCTGCTGCTGTTGCTGCTGCTGCTGCAGCAGCGGCGGTGGCTGCTGCTGCGGAGGTGGCGTCCGTTGCTGCTACTGCTGCTGTTGTATTTGCTGCTGCTGCTACTGCAGCCGCTACAGAAAAGGGGGGTAGGGGTCCCCCCACAAGAGGAGGACCCCTCCTCACTGGGCTACCAGTCATGGTTTGGTGCGCCTTGTGTTTTTTTCTTCTTTCTGTCTTTGTGTTGCTCATGTCAGCGGTGGCTTGGGGTGGTGGAGATTCTACCCACCCCTCTGGTCCTTCCGCTTCCTTTTCTCTGCCTCCCTTTCCCCTCCTTTTCTTTGTTTTTTCTGTTGATGACGACGTCAGCAGTGATGTCAGTAATGACGTCAGTAGAGGGGTGCTAACGTCAGCAGTGGCGGTTGTTGGGGCCGCCGCTGATGCAGCTGCTGCAGCCGTTGCTGCTGCTCCTGCTGCTACTGCTACTATTGCTGCTGCTGCTGTTGCTGCTGCTACTGCTACTGTTGTTGCTGCTACTGCTGCTACTACTGCTGCTGTTGCTGCTGTTGCTGCTGTTGTTTCTGCTGCTGCTGCTGTTGCTACTGCTATTGCTACTGCTACTGCTGCTGCTGCTACTGTTACTACTATTGTTGCTGCTGCTACAGTTACAACTACAACTGCTGTTGCTGCGAGCTGCTGCGGCTACTGTGGCTGCTGCAGCTCGCTACTGGTGCTTACACTCTGTTGCAGCTGGTGCGTGCTGCAGCTGCTGCTCGCTACTGCTACGGGCTGTTGCTGTTAGCTTTCGGGGTGGGGGATATTTTCGTTTCTCCTTTTCGTCATTTTTTTTGTTTTTAGTGTCAACGGGCAGTAGCCCGCTATCTGTTGCGAGCAGCGGGTTGCTGCTTGCTGGCAACAGCGAGCTGCTGCTTGCTGGCAACAGCGAGCTACTGTGCGCTGACAGCAGCGAGCTGCTACTTGCTGGCAACAGCGAGCTGCTGCTTGCTGCTCGCTCGCTACCAGCTGCGAGCAGCAGTAGCTGCGGCTGGCTGCTGCCAGCAGCTGCTCGCTGCTGCTACTGTTGCCGACAGCTGCTGCTGCAGCTCACTGTTGTTGCTACTGCTGCCTGCTACCACTGCGGGTTGCTGCTGCGGGCTGCCGTTGCGCTCTACTGCTATTGCTGCGAGCTGCTGATGCGGGGTGCTGCTGCTGCGGGCTGTTGTGAGCTGCTGCTTCGGCCTGCTGCTACTGCTGCACGCAGCTGCTAATGGTTGTTGCTACCACTGCTTGCTGCCGTTGCCTGCAGCTGCCGCTGCTGCACGTTGCTGCTACTGCGTGCCAGTCACTGCACCTGTGTGACGTTGCAACGTGCGTCGTCGTTCGCAAATATCGGACGCCGCCTGCCGCTCACCTCCTCGAGTCACGTGTGGGGGTCAGTGCTGCCAAAAACATTTCTGCAGCATTTCCCCTGGCCCAGTGGCCGTGGGAAAAAAATCTGACGCCGCCACCAAGCGGGTCAATGCTGCCGGAAAAAATCCGGTAGCATTTCCCCTGCGCTGGCGCGTATGGGGGTCCGTCGGCGTTGTCTGCCACCTGTTCGCCAGTCTTGTGCTACTGCTCCTACGCTCTGGCTCTGATATCAAGCTCGAAAACCTAGGCAGCAGATTGGGGCAGTAGCATTGTTGATGCAGCGTGCGGGCTTCCACGCTCGTTGCTTAAGTCAGCTGCCGCCTCATTCTGCTGCTCTAGAGTCTAAGTCTGGAAGCTCTAGGTTTGTCACCTAGAAACGCGCGCGCAAGAGTTAGCGCCAAAAAGCAGCAGAAAACTGAAAGTAACTGGTTCGGAATGAAGACTAAGCAACAATGGGAGACCCCTCCAAGTTCTAGCTCCCCCTCACTACTGTAGAACTTGTTACTCAGCTAACCAGCCAATCAGAAAATAGTGTTGGACCTTTTTTCTGGCAGGCAGGGTTTTCTCGGTGAGCCCTGCCAGACGCCTGACACAGACCTGAAGACCTGGGCGTCATCCGTTTTGCCTAACAACTGACCATACCATGATACCGACACTTCAAACGCAGTCGTGCGGTCAGAATCAGCTAGAAGAATAGCAGCAAAGAGTTATGGCTGCTCGAACCCTGGCATTGTCTACGACAGTCAGTGACGCCAAGCAGGGCCACACAGCAGGAGACACNCCCCCTCACTACTGTAGAACTTGTTACTCAGCTAACCAGCCAATCAGAAAATAGTGTTGGACCTTTTTTCTGGCAGGCAGGGTTTTCTCGGTGAGCCCTGCCAGACGCCTGACACAGACCTGAAGACCTGGGCGTCATCCGTTTTGCCTAAAAACTGACCATACCATGATACCGACACTTCAAACGCAGTCGTGCGGTCAGAATCAGCTAGAAGAATAGCAGCGAAGAGTTATGGCTGCTCGAACACTGGCATTGCCTACGACAGTCAGTGACGCCAAGCAGGGCCACACAGTAGGAGACACAGACCGTAGGCATAGCATGACGATGTAGACGCAATGCCACAATCAGAAACAGAACTGAGTGCATGGAAACAGCATCTGCAGTGGCAGAGACCGCCGGCGGCTCGATCGCCGCGGAGGCCTGCCGATGGAGCTGAGCGCATTGCCGTAGGGAGGAGGATTCAGCGAGTGTGCGTGGGCCTCAGCGCACGTCGGCTCCACCGCGCGACACTCCAGCAGCGTTGAGTCTCGCCGGCAGTCATCTGCACGCCGATGTACACAAGCTGGGAGGACATAACAAAGTACAATGAGAGATGCGCGTAAAACCAACAGCAGCTAGAACAGCGTAGTAGTAGTTGTTGCATTGTTGCTGCACAGTAGTGCTGCGTAGCTGAACAAAAAATGCCTAGCTCTACACTGCACTGCGCAGGTGTGCATGTCACTGCATAGGCCTACGTAGCCCCTGTGCAGCCGCAAGCAAGGGGCAACAAGGTCGTCCCCACCTGTCACGCGGAGTTCGCGTAACCCCCAAAAAAACAATACGCTGAAGTAAATGATGCCAGTGTAAAAAGCGTTAGCGCTTTTTTTGCTAGCATTAGAATTGCTAACGCCATCATCAACTGTGCTGACGCCATCAAATTCAGGGTTAAAACGTCACTTTTTTAATGTTTCAAATCCTCAAGAAATGCTGTCACTTTCTGGTTCGAAGCACTTTTAGGTTCGATCCCATACTGAGCATTGCGATGGCGCCGGTCTGTGACAAGGGCAAAGGGCGAGTTGACCCCTCCTTTTCCTTCTCTTCCGGCGTTATGAGTTTGCGATCGCAGTCTCTCGCAATCGACGAGCTTCGTCGGTCACGGGACAAGATGCACCGGCAGCAGTATGGGGCAGTTTGACACGTTACAAGAGATCATGGAGTTACTACGGGGTCATTCGGGGGCCTCACATCACCCACCTGGAGGATCTATTGGAGCTGCACCATGTGCTCAGCACTCTACACTCTACACATCGCCACGACCTCAACACCACTCATCACAGGTTGACTTTTGGGATGAGGAGGAGATAGAGGATGACTCACGCGAGCACAAGCTTCGTGTGCTTGAGGAGCTCTTCCGTGAGTTATGACCGAGTTCACAACCTCTCACTCCGCCACCTTCTCGCCGTCAAGATCAGCCACGTCGTTCAGCAGCATTCACTTTTGGTGGCACTTCCCTCACAAGTGGGCTCCCTATACCCCATCCACTGTCTTCCGAGCCTGAGGTTGCCCTCCCCACTTAGCGGCGACCAAAGGACTTTGAGACACCTCCACCCCGTTAAAATAGCAACGAAGGCTTCAATTGCTGAGAGACCTTATTTCAGGTGTGGGCCGATTCTGAAGGGTATCTGGTCGTACTACCACAGCCGGTATTAGACCCGCGATGCTCACGAGGTCTAGACAGCAGCGAGGGCGATGCGCGGTCTCCTTTACGCCATGCTGTGGGAGACAATGCTCAAATTTCAACCCTTCCACTGTGAGACCGGGACCATGATTGGAGGAGATCCGCGTCAGGGATGGGAGCTGGCCCTGACACTTCTTACTGCGGAGATCCATGCCAGGAGGATTTTCCGACTCCGTGGGTTTCACTCTCTCCGTCAGGGTCCCACGGATCTTGCAGCTGATTAATGGAGGCGCGCAATGCGTCTTTACACGCGCCTTGGGACCAGTGGCGAGACGCAATTGCGGGCACACGACACCATCATGATGGGGGTGCATTTGGACCTTGTGAAGCTCTTTATGGACTTTGACCGTGTGGCTCTCTCTGAGTTGTAAGAGTCACTAAAACTGCTTCCTTTGGCCCATTGCTACTTTATCCAGGCCACATCGGCTCATAAGGCTGCCATCGCCCATCAACAGACTCCAATTCTTGCAGCAGTGGCTGCGTCCCCTCGTACGCCTCTGTCCCAGCTCACCAGTCCCACCTCCACCGCTTCCTCCTCCTCCTCTACCCTGAGCGACCACACTCAGGGCATTGCAGCGGCCACACAAGGGAAGAAGGGGAAAAAGCAATGCAGGAAAGGGCTGCAACACTAGTAGCAGTAGTAGCAACAGCCAGCGAGTAGTGGCAGTGGATGTTCTGCACACTACTACAACTGTGGAGGCCCTCATCGCTACATTCCCTCTGTTTCTCGTTTCATTTCTTTTGTTTCTTCTCCCCTCTCTCTTCTGCACATATGTTTGTCACTAGTGTTCTCTCCCTTGAGCACGAGCGCTTGTTACATCATTGCCTTTGCCATGTGAGCTCGGACACTGTGTCCAAGCTCATTGAAACTGAGCTGGCCCTCGGTCTTGATGCAGTTTCGTTTGAGAAGCCGCCCAAGACTGACCGTCTTTTCTACGCCTAGGGTAAGATGCATTGATGGTCTTACCCCGACTCCTCCTCCTAGACACTGCGCGCATTAGAGCTAGTCCACTCGGACCTTCTCGGTCCTCTCCCAGTTGAGTTCCTCTCTGATCATGGTTGATGTGTTATCACCTTCACAGATGACTTCACACGGATGCAGTGGGTCTACAGCCTTTGCCACAAGATCGGTGTCGCGCTGGTGGTCCGTCTGTGGCTTCTGATGGCTGAGTGTCTGTCTCGTCACACCTTGTATATGTTTTGCTCAAATCATGGTGGCGAGTTCCTAGACGAGATGGATGCCTACTTTGCCGAGAACGGTATCTTTTACCAGCTTTTTTTCCCTGCTACACCATAGCATAATGGAATGTCTGAGCGTTTGAACCGCACCTTGGAGGATGCAGTTTGCGCTATGCGGTATGAGTGTAGTCTTTCAGAGTCCTTTACCTTTGAGGGCTTCTTGTACATGACGTGGGTATGGAACCGCTTGCCGCATGGTCCACTTCTAGACCATGTCACGCCGTACGAGTTGTGGTTCGGCCATCGTGCTGATCTCCATCTCGTCCACGTTTGGTGGTCCCTCATCTGTGTCTGGTACGCCGAGGACCAACAGGGGTCCAACGTCTCACCTTGGGGACGCATGTGGACCTTCATCGGCATCTCCCTACGGTCAAAGGCATGGCGATTTTGGGACCCTACTCGCCATCGCATTGTCGAGTCTTGAGATGCTCTGTTCTTTAAGGCTCTCACCTACCGCAACTTGTCTAGCATTCTGTCGCCGGTCGCCGACCATGTTCCTACTTTTGTGGCCTCCTGGCGGATGGGGGAATCTAGTCCTCCGGATGGCCCGTCCGGGCCTCCTCACCTGTGGTCCGGTCTCCGGCTGCTGACAATCCGGCCAACGTGGCTGTGGGTCCGATAACCTTATCAGTTCCCTCTAGCACACCTAATCCCGTGTCGCTGTCAGCCCCTTTTGGCACAACTGATCTTGTGCCAGTGTCAGACCCCTCTGGCACACCTTATCCTGTGCTGGTGTCAGACCCATCTGGCACACACAATCATGTGCCAGTGTCGGTCCCCTCTGGCACACCTGATCCCATGTCGTTGTCAGACCCCTCTGGCACACCCAATCCTGTGCTAGTATCAGTCCCCACTGCCACACCTGATACCGTATGAGCATCAGTACCCTATGCCACACCTGATTTCGTGCTAGTGTGAGTCCCCTCAGTCACACCCACTCTTGTGCATACACCTATGTCCCCCACGGCTCTAGCTCAGCGGCCTTTCCCGCAACATGAGGTGAGCGCCTAAGCATCGGGCTACTCTCGCGAGTCCGGTGGTCATCTTTGACCATTGGCCTCTAGGGCTGAGTGGACTGCTGACTCTACGCCCAGGCATTTGGCCCATAGCGTTCAGAGTGGTGAGCCTGGCACAAAGGCCCTTGGCTTAAGTGTCCAGGTAGACTAAACTGAGGTGCACTTAACATGTCTTGTCGGCCACGAGTTGGTCTCTCGAGAGTTCTTGGTAGCTTGCAATGCTGCAACTAACCTTGTCGTTGTCAGGCCGAGTCCAGAGGCGTGTGCCTTAGCCACCCCAAAACACTCACTTGACGATGCCTGATCTAGGCACGTTGAAGGAGGCACCCTCAGCTCACGATGCAGACTTGTGACATGTTGCTTGTGAGGATGAGCCCAGAGCCATCCGTGAGCACGGTGTCTATGAGCTTGTTGACCTCCCGCTTGGGCGGAAGGCTGTACAGGCAAAGTGGGTCTTGTGCAAGAAGGTGAAGCCTGATGGCACCCTGGATTGCTACAAGGCTCGCTTGATAGCCAAGGGGTTCTCGCAGGTTGAGGGAGTAGATTTCACTGACGGCTTTGCACCCGTTGGCTGCATGACCACCACTCGCGCTCTGTTTGGGGTTGTTACTCACCACGACTGGGAGCTGCACCAGATGGATGTGAACAACGCATTCCTCCATGGCACCTTAGAGGAGGAGATCTACATGGTCCAGCCACCTGGATTCGAGGTTGGTGACAAGATCTGGCGCTTGCGCAAGGCCTTGTATGGCCAGAAATAGTCACCCCGGTGTTCAAAATTGGAGATCACTGGCACACTGACAAGTGCCAGTTACGTGGAGAGTGACGCCGACCTGTCCTTCTTTCTCAGAATGATAGATGAGAGCTTCACTGCCACCCTGGTCTACGTGGACAGCCTCCTGATTGCGTCTCCTTCTCTGGAGGCCGTGAAGGAGGCCAAGGTAGTTCTGCAGGCTGCCTACAGGATGAAGGACCTTGGTCCTGCAGCTGTGTTTCTCGGGATGGAGATCGTGCGTGATCGTCAGCGGCGGACACTCTTGCTGCATCAGGCACGTTATGCTCGTGTTAAAGGGAAGCGGTTTGTTGACCTAGGTGCATTTCCCACAGCCTCCACCCCCATCACACTTGACAGGCAGGATGCTCTGAAGATGGATGATCGTGCAGACCTGAGGGAGATAGTGGACATGACCCTGTAGTTACACCAAATTGGCTGTTTGATTTACTTGGCCACTACCACACGACCCAACATTGCCTTCGCCGTGAGCCTCCTGTCACAGTTTTCACAGTGTCCTCCGGCGAGAGCCCTTCACGCGGCTATGCCAGTGGTGCAGTACGTGGCATCCACACCGTACCTCGGACTCTGCTTTTGATGGCAGTGTTTGGTGGTAGTCGTCGGCTTCACAGACAGTGAATGGGCATGGATTCCTGATGGACGCAGTCGGTCAGGCTACGTGTTCCTGCTTGGTGGCACCGCTGTGTCATGGGGCAATGGGAATCAGGTTTCTGTTGCATGTAGCTCATCAAAGGCTGAGTATGTTGCTCTGGGGGCTGGAGCTGTTGAGGCAGTGTGGCTGCATTGTCTATTTTGTGAGTTGCATCTGTCTGTGCCTTGTATCGTTTTGCGCTGTGACAACCAGAGTGCTCTTGCCATTGTAGAGAACTCTAGTGTGTTTCATGCACACACAAAGCACATTGTTGTAGAGCATCACTTTGTGCGTGATCTTGTGGAGCAACAGGTGATCTCCGTCATCTGGGTCGGCACAGACATACAGCGGGCTGACCAAGGCAGTTGCACGTGGAAAGTTCATGGTGGCCATTTGTTCTATCGGACTACGCCCCTGGCATGAGAGTGGCTATTAGTGGGGTGTGAGAGCATGGACTGTTGAGCATCTTGTTGTGCACCTGTGTCAGTTCTGCATGTGTATGGACATGCATACCATTGGGTCATGGGTGAGTGTTGTGATGTGAGTTGTTGCTGTCTGTTTGTACAGCTTACTGTGACCACTCGGCCGTGTCCATGCTCGTGCAGATCCCTGATGTGGGCCCAGCTGGCGCCGGAGCACCGACGGGTGGTGGCTCCATCCACCAGCAGCTGCCAAACGGCTGCCAAGACATCCCGTGTGCTTTTTGGGTTGCTCTTCAATATTTTCTGTAGACACTAGACTTTTCTCGGTGGACTGTCTCTCAAGCCCGATTTACATGTTTTGCATTGTATGTCCACCAATCAATGCTGGACATGTCGTAGCGTCCAACTCGAGATGTTGCATCTCTAGGGTCAGATGGTGTTGCGCTTGGATGCCTGTGCGCAGAGGTATGGCCAAAACAATGGTTTTGAGCCGGTTTTAGGACAAACTGACACAACCGTGTGCGTCATTTGCTGTGTACTGCGGCAGGTATTCATGTTGTGTGCTTGTCATTGCATTACTAAGCTGTTGGAGCTTATGAGACTTTATGCGTCTCCCTAGCCTGTTCCTTGCTGTTTCTTGAACCTGCTGGCTTGCTAGTGGGCCAATTGACTGGACAATGTCGCCACAACATCAACAGCAAGGTTAGGCAGCTTCCTAGTAACTTCTCAAATGGAGCATGTAAGAAACTAGAATATAGGAAAAAAAAGTACCCACCGTTTCATATGGCTTCTTGACTTCAAGCGTGGTGGTTAGCCACATGACCGGCTCCTGACTAGAACAATCCACCCCTCTCTCTCAGTCCTACTCCGCGTTGGTACCCCAATCATCCTATGTCCAAGGACCCATCAGGTGTGTTTATTGTTTTCATGTTTTGGTTGGAGCCATATGGAAACGATGACTGGTTCCAGAGGAGATTGGCGTACTGGGACGCCTTCCCATAGAACAAGCCCCCTAATGACCCACCCGGTGCTCCGGCCTCTCTGGAGCTCAGATAGGGGAGGCTGGCCTAACTGTGCTGGCCTGGCCAACACGGTTAGGTATTGCATGGGACGCCATTGCGTCTAATCCCTCCCAAAAGAACACCCAGGCAATTGCTTTCTTGTTTTTGTGCAGTGAGTCATGTGCTCTTTGGAAACTAGTAAGTCAAACAGTTGAATTCATGTTGAAGTTAACAATCCTACAGCATGTGTTGATGTGTTGTACCTTGCACCGGTGAGTCAGACAAGGGGCCAAGTGGCACTCTGAAGAAGGTGAAAGGAGATGGAGATGGAACCAAAGAAGGGCATGGTCTTCATCAACATGGATGCCGCTTGCGCGTTAATGCCGACATGGTAGACAACCGATTCGGATTGAAGTGGATCCATAGCAAGCCGGTGCTTTTCTATGTCACCTATTCTAATGGCAAGACCAAGGGTTACAACTGGCAGCTTCGCACTCGTGTTAGCAGCAAGTTCAAACACGTGACGGTGTCCCATTACTCAGAAAGCCATCGTTGTGTGCCAAGCAGCGGGTGCAGGAACCCCGCTTTCCAGAAAGGTGTCGGACTGAAGCGATAACTATGCTAGATTTATGCTACAATCGGGTGCAGTCGATTCTTGATTCGAAGGTTTTGACACACAGTTATAGAATTGTTTGTGACTTACCGGGAAATTTTCTTTGGGGAATGTTTTCATTGTCTAAGCCAGCTGAATACTGGTTTAGTATCCCAATTGTTGTGTTCACGCCTAGGAGTGTCAATAGCTACGCTGGAAAGTCGAAGAGAGGAGTGGCCACCTCGATTGACTCACCTATGTTGGATGACTCAACAACTGCCTCAGACGAGGCAGGTTGGAGGATGAAGCCCTACAAGGTGTGTGCATGGTATTGTACAAGCAGCACTGAGGTAATCTGAGCCAGTACACGACCTCATCGATGAGTTCGTACATCATCAACACATCCATCAATGTTGGAACAACTTTTTACTACATCAGCAGGTAGTATAGTTGAGACTGCTACCTACAAGGAAGCATAGGGGACTAGTCTCAACCACGAGCGGCAGTGTAAAAGGAGGGGCTCGTAGCAATTACATCTTAACCCAACATCCTGGAGCATCTTTGTGTCAGCTACCGCCATCACCTTAGCAAAGTCAGCCTTCTGACTTTGCATCCAATTCCAGATGTTGTTGGAGTTCTCTTATGTGGACCCTGTGAGCCTGGCTATACTGCTTGCTTGGGTAGGAGGCACACCGACTTCCTAAAGGCCTATCTACCTACAAGACACACCAAGACTCTTGTCCAATGCTGGATGCCTAGCCAGACATTGCACCTAGTTTGAGCCAGGAACAGAATCAAAGATTTGCTGTACATATGCTGTTGTGAGGCTAGTACATACTACTACTCTACATGTACTCTTGCATTTTCAGAAAAGGATAAAATCCCCACACACAAAAATCAAGCTTCCGCACCTTTGCTTTTTACAGCATGTACATGTCTAGCTAAGCACATCAAAGTTTTGTCATGTCATCAAAGCCTACTCAACCTTTGTTGTGGACATGAAGAAATTCAACATGGTATCAGAGGGAGGTTGTTGTATAAGCTAGCACAATAGCAGTAGGAATAGCAGTAGGGTCAGATGCACTCTGTTGTCTCTTTACACGTGAGCGTTAGTACGTTTGGTTCTCGCATTTGTCTTGTAGTTCAACCTGCACATTGCAAAACCATAGAGGATCCAACGAGTAGCATGGAACCTCATAACCAAGGAGGAGGTCCTCCTCCCCATGAAAATCAAGGGGGAGGTCCCCCTCCCCTTGACAATCAATTAGTTCTGCATGGTTTACACATGGGTCAAGAGCAGGGACGCCATGTTGTAGATCACGCACAACGACAAGTAGCAGAAGCGCAATGCTTGGCTGAGGAAGCGTAGTGGATGGCGAAGCAGGAAGCATTGGCGCATCAAGCTATGGAGTAAGAACGAGAAGCATTGAGGCAGCAACTTGGAGCCCAAGAGTTCCTTCCACAACAAGAGCAGCTCATACATGCGGCTCAAGCATCACACACACAGTAGTTACAACAGTCGCATGTAGCGTTGGCAACATAGAATGCACAACTTCAACAACAGCTGGCTCAATCTCAAGAGTAGCAACAGCACATGCATGAATACATGGCGCAGCAACAACATTTGTAACAGCAAGTGAACCAGTAGATGCAGTTGCAACAGCATTCACAAGCATCTTTTTTCCATCGCTCTCAAGCAAATCCTCCACCAGTCCTCGAACCAGCTATCTTTCAGTGGATGCAGCCTGGAGTAGCTTCAGACGAAGGTGTGCATCAACAGTCTTTGGCACATTCTCAAGGGATGCCAGGGCTGCCAGCATTGGCATCACACCAACAGGCTCAACCGGCTCCTATGCCACAAGCCTACGTGGCTCAGCCTCTAGCAGCTACAGGAAGGGCTCAAGGTCATCCGTTCCCAACTGTACCCATGCAATAGCATCCTGTTCCTACCCAACCATTCGCAGGACAAAGAAACCCGTTCCAACGTTTGGAGATCACAGTGCATGCAGAAGTGGCATCCTTGCAGTTACTCAACATCAAGGTCAACAAGTTTGATGTAGAGAAGTTCACACACTAGGCGGACAAGTTCAAACAGGTAGCTTAGATTCATGGCCTATGGGAGTCCTGCAACGGCCACTACTCGCCACCACCATTAAGGTCATCACCACAAGCAGTGGTAGAGTTCAACTACTTCACCAAAGCTGTGTACATGGTGCTAGATAACCAAATCTCTCCTCGCATCCAACAAGAAATCATGATATTCGAGGGATTGGCTGAACCTGCTCAACATGCTTGGTCTTGCCTGCTCAAGACCTACATGGCCGGAGACTCAACCTTCAAGTCACACCTTCCAACAAAGCTATCGCATGTCAACCTCAGCAACTTCAGCAACATTGAAGACTACATTAACTAAGAGAATTCCCTACGTGATAAGCTTGTAGTAATGGATGGTCCAATCTTGGAGCCCGTTTCCGTAACTTTCTTTCTCAGTGGCTAGACAGGAGATTCGGAGAATGTAAGGCACGTGCTAAACTTCAAGCAAGAGTCAGAGTTGACAAAGGCTTACGTGTGCAAGACTTTGCTCATGGAGCATTGCGATCACAAACTTGCGGAAGAGAAGGCTAGGCTTTTGTCCAACACACCTTTCTCAGCCGCAAGTAGAGCCCACGTCAACGCAACTCATTCATCATGGAAGAGCCACCCCATGATGAACTCAACATCTTCCCAGGTTACTGCCCGACAAAGTCCAAACGCCAAATCTCGCAACGCAAGTGGCAAGCGGAAAGGATCATGACCTGCAATAGAATGCCATTGTTGCAAGAAAATTGGCCACAAGAAAATAGACTACAGAACGTGGATTGCAAAGAAGGCAATCCACGTTCTGTAGTCTATGCTGAAAGTGTTTCCACCCATGAGCAAGTGCAATATTCAGGACAAGCTCAAGTTGGTCCAGACTGACATCTTTGGACCACTACCAACAGCCACGATGAATTTGGGTCTTCGATACTTTCTTCTGTTCATCAAGGATGCAACCCGATTCACTTGGTTCTACGCTCTCAAGACAAGAGACGAGGCACTAACCTACTTTTTCAAGTGGCTGCCTATGGTAGAGAGGGAGAGTAACAGGAAGCTGCAATTCCTACACACCGACAAGGCTGGAGAGTTCACCAACATTGACTTCATGTCTCATCTAGAAGAAATGGATATCGTGCATCAGTTTTCTGTGCCTTATACACAGTAGTAGAATAGAGTTGTAGAACAGAGTTGCAAACCGCACGATTAAGGACACACTCAAGTCGATGCTTCTTGGTGCAAAACTTGACAACAGCTGGTGGCCATTCACACTCAACCAAGCAGTTTAGGTGGGCAACCGCATACCTCACACATCACTACCTAACATGATACTGTTTCAAACATGGCATGGAGACAAGCCAGACATCAAAGGGATGCAAACGTTTGGCTACATAACACTTGTTCACGTGCCAAA
>SZWC01001050.1:91183-135815 GCA_023375785.1 Penium margaritaceum
TGTAGAACAGAGTTGCAAACCGCACGATTAAGGACACACTCAAGTCGATGCTTCTTGGTGCAAAACTTGACAACAGCTGGTGGCCATTCACACTCAACCAAGCAGTTTAGGTGGGCAACCGCATACCTCACACATCACTACCTAACATGATACTGTTTCAAACATGGCATGGAGACAAGCCAGACATCAAAGGGATGCAAACGTTTGGCTACATAACACTTGTTCACGTGCCAAAGGAGCAAAGGAAGAAGCTGACGGACAAGGCGTCTTGGGGCTTGATCATGGGGCAAGTATCCAACATGAAAGGATGGGAGTTCATCAAGATGGACTCACAACGCGCCATCATCAGCTGTGACTCAATACTGTTTTAGAATCTGACATGCACGGCATGGGAGGCCAAGTGGAAAATGGCCCCAGATCTTCTACAGACTTTCTACGACTCCTATATCGAGTCACTTACGGAATCAAAAGCAGAAAGAGACACAAATCCACTCACCCTCTTGAATATGGATGAGGCAGATTGTGAGGCGATGTGTACACGTGTGGCCTTTGGCATTCACCGCCTTGAAAGCACCATCCTGGATGATGATTCCGTTGATATACGACATGATGAAGCCAAGACGGTGGGCATGCAAGATGGTTCACAACCGCCAAAGAAGGTTCAGCCCCCAGTCATTGTGGACAATAGACGTTTCCCACGCCTCCTGCAAAAGCAAATGGTGCAAATGCATGGATATGATAAGGAGGAGCACAACCTTTCCATAACAATGTGGTTAGTGTTCAAGGAGGACGAGGTCGTACTCGCTGAATTTTCCATGACACATCTTATTCCACTTGTTTTATGCCCTTTGGAGGAACTCCCACCTGAGCGAAAGACGTTACAAGAAGCTTTGAGTGGTGAGCATGCAGTTGAGTGGAAAGAAGCACTTGATGTAGATTAGAAGAGCCTGATGGAGCAAAGAACATGGGAACTTACGGAAAAACCTGTTGGCTCTAGTGGGTGTGGAGGAACCCTTAAGGATGCCTAGCTCTCACTTAAGCACGCTACCAGTGTTTGGGCAGCCAATGGACACCAACGGTGAAGAGTGTGGAGTACAAGGATCACGGATGTGAGTGGGAAGAACACGTTGCATTCAGTAGATCTGAATTGAAACACGTTTTTGTTAGTTAGCATAGTGAGATTATATCAGATCCTTATAGCCTGTGATCTATGATTTCCAACGCATCCAAGCACACCAGGAACAGAGCAGTACAACCCCTGCTACGGTCCTCGAACTAACCCTTGGATGAGCCGAGCCACCCACCATGCCCACGAACGGGAGTAACGGGAGGCGCTTCGATGATGGCCTGTTGAAGCACCCTTCGTGTCATTCCAACGTGGGGAGGGGTTCTCCCTGGTCCAGGAGACCATCCACATCCATTAATTCATGGCCTATGTGCCTTTGGAGCCCATTGGAGACGAACTTGGATCACTGGCGGTGGATTATCCCGCCACCTATGGCGGGTACCAGATTCCACACGCCCAACACCCGATTTTTGGGCTAGGCTGACTTTCTGAATACTCACTCAAATAGAGCAATTCAAAGCTCAATCCCGCATGGAGAAATCCAAGGAATCCAAATCTAAAGTCAGATCGGTGTTTGACTACTCCTCAGTGGTCGAACCAGGGAGTACAATCAACGGCACTCGTGGCAAGGGGCACACCATGTCAACATTCTCCCCCTTGCACCGCAGCCTTGATGCCTTGTCCTTGGAACCTGTAGCATTTTAGACTTCACAGTGCAGACCTAGCTCCATGCAGCTTGCGTTGTGCCTGTCCTTGTGCTGTGCCTTGGTCATGGCATCGGCGAGCATGCACTTAGTGCCACAATGCACAATAGCCGCATCTCCCTTCGCCACCAAGTCTCGCGCGTAGTGATGACGGATCTCGATGTGCTTGGTCCTCCTATGCAGCATTGGATTCTGGGTGAGGCTGATGGCACTAACGTTGTCAACATTGAGTATCGTCGGCTTCCTCTGCGGCATGTCGACCTCTTTTAGCAGCCGCCGCAGCCACATTGCCTCCTTTGCGGCTTCCGTGAGTGCAATGTACTCCGCTTCGGTGCTGGACAGTGCAACACATTCCTGCTTCCTGCTTGCCCATGAAATTGCTGCACCACCAAGCACAAACACGTTCCCCGACGTCCATTTTCTGTCATCCACATCACCAGCCCAGTCGGCATCTGAGTAGCCGACCAACTCAATGGATTCATCACGCGCTCCCCCTCCAAACACGACTGTTTTGTCGCCTTAAGATAGCGGAGGATCCGCTTCACCGCTTGCCAATGCAACGGCCCTGGGTCAGCAACATAACAGATCACTTGGCCTTCTGCAAAGGCCAGGTCGGGCCGCGTTGCCACCATGGTGTACATGATGCTCCCCACCGCGGACTGGTATGGCACACCTGCCATCTCCTCCTTCTCCTCATCTGTGCTCGGCCCCATGCTCGAGCTTAGCTCAGATGTGGTGGTCATGGGTGTGCCGATGGGGTTGCACTCCTCCATGTTGTAGCGGCGAAGCACCTCTTGCACGTACTTTGCCTGTCTCATCTCCAGCGTGCGTGCCTTGCAGTCCCTCTTGATGGCGACGCCAAGGTAGTACTCGAGCTCGCCCATGTCAGTCATTTTGAACCGACCGCCCAGCTGCCGCTTCAGGTTCACCAACTCCTCCGTGTCCGATGACACGAGGATGAGGTCATCCACGTAAAGGACCATGATCTGGTGCAAACCCGGCTGCTTCCTCACGTACACGCTTTGATCCGCTTTGCAGCACTTGAAGCCAAGCTTGGCCATGAAGCCGCCCATCTTCAGGTACCACATGAGTGGTACTTGCTTCAGTCCTTAGAGCGCCTTCCGATGCCGGCACACCTTCCTCGGCGGTGCGTCCGACCCCTCTGGCACCTCCATGAGGACCTCCTTGTCTAGGTCGCCGCTGAAGAATGCGGTCTTTATGTCCATTTGGTGGACTTCGTAGCCGCACGCCGCCGCCACCGAGAGGATGGAGCGGATGGAGGCAAACTTTGCCACCGGTGTGAAGATTTCTCCGTAGTGTTTACTCTTTCATTGGGCATACCCCTTCACGACCAACCGCGCCTTGTACCGCTCCACCTTCCCCTCCTTGGTGAGCTTCTTTTTGAAGATCCACTTGGAGCCGATGATTTTTGCGCCCTCCGGTCTGTCAATCAACTGCCAGGTGCCGTTCTCTTCGTGGGAGGCGAGCTCAGATTTTATGGCTCCCTCCCACTCAGCCCCATCCTTCTGTTGCAATGCTTCCTTGTTGGTCTCAGGCTCCTCTTGCGCAAAGAACGCTGGAGCAAACCCAGTCCAGGTACCCTCCGCGGCATCGTACCGTTTTGCCGTCCTCCTTGCACGTCCGCTTCTCCGAGGCTGCTGCTGCTGCTGCCCTCTTACGACACCACTCGCACCGCTGGCCTGCTCCCCCTCTCTCGAGGACCATGGAGATGCGGGCTCACTCCCCGCCTCCTCGTTCAGCTCCACTGCTGCCGGCGCTTTGGACTTATTGTCCGACTTGGCTGAATGCAAATCAGCCGCTCCAACATCGTAGGGATGGTTCTCGCCGACTGGAGCCGCTGAGACGTCACCCTCTTTTCCGTCCTACGACGTCTCCCCCTCCAGGAGTGGCAGCCACTCCCCCCGCTTGGAGAGACCCGCGTCCTTGTCCGTCGAACAGCTTTCCTCGTCAAACGTGACATCATGACTCTTCACGATCTGCTGCCTACGCGGGTCGAAGAGCCGGTACGCCTTGCTCCCGCTCTCGTACCCGATGAAGATGCACCGACGAGTCTGCGGGTCCAGCTTGCCCTGCCCCTCCCGTGCCTGCACAACAGCATGTGCAACACAACCAAACGTGCGGGGGTGTGCCACAGTTGGCTTCCTCCCGCTCCACACTTCTTGTGACGTCTTCCACACCTTGGACTCTGCGTCTTTTAGCGGCTTCTTTGGCATCAGGTTCATGATGTACGCCGCTGTCCGTGCCGCCTCGTCCCAGTAACGCTACGCAAGGCCGGCATCACTCAACATGGACCGGACCATGTTGAGGATGGTGCAGTTCACCCTCTCGGCAACGCTGTTCTGCTACGGAGATTGTGGCATAGTTTTCTGCCACGCGATCCCCTTGCTCTTCATCTGTGCCAAGCAACCCTCGTACTCGCCGCCGTTGTCGCTACGAAACACCTTCACCTTCAAGCCTGTTTGCCGCTCCACTGCCGCCACAAACTCCTGCATACAAGTCAGGACATCGCTCTTCCTCTTGATGATGTAGAGATAGAGCTTGCGGCTGTGGTCGTCGATGAAGGTGACAAAGTAGCGAGCGCCCCCAATGGAGCTCTCGAAAGGTCCACACACATCATTGTGGACCACCTCCAGCTTCGCCGATGCACGCGTCCCTTTGCCATCAAACGGCTTGCCCACAACGCATGGCTCGCACATGGCATTCTTGGTTGCATCGACGCCCTTGACCTCAACACCCCGTACCACTTCTTTCTTTGTCATGTCCCTCACAGTTGAGGGAGCGATGTGGCATAGGCGGCGGTGCCGTAGGTCCAGATTTCTTTCATCCTTTGTCACGAGGTTAACGGCTTTAGTCCTCACTGCATAGGCAAGAACCTTGGTACGGAGAAGGTATAGGTCCTCCTCCCTCTTGCCTCGTGCAATCACCTCGCCATCCCCTTCCTTCCGGATGATGGCCTCTTTCTTGTTGAAGAGTACCTCGAGCCCCTTGTTGGTAAGGCGGCTCACTGACAGCAAGTTTGCCCCAAAGTTGAGCATGTGGAGCACGTCGTAGATGGTGCACGGAATGACTTTCCCGTTCACCACCGACTCAATGCGATCATTGCCTTCGCCCGCGGCCAACTCTGTTTTGCCATTAGCCACTGTCATGCGCCGCTCGGTGGCGCCGTAGGTGACAAACGCTGCCCTCTTGGATTGTGTGTGGCGGCTTGATCCGGAGTCGATCACCGTGACTTCCGGATCTGTCAAGTTGGTAGATTCCCTGGCCATCATGGCTTGGGTGTCCTTCTTCCCGCCCTTCCCGGGCTGGTCTGACTTCTTGTTGGGGAAGTTGCGTGCATACTAGCCCTGTTTGTCACAATTGTAGCACTCCCCCTTGTTGTCACCTTTCTTGGCGCCCTGCTTGGCACCCTTCCCCTTCTTGCCTCTCCCTCCACCTTGGGGGTGGACGGCATAGGCGGAACTTGACGTTGCTCCACTCTCTCTCCCACCACGCCGCATCCATTCGTTGCGGACGTACTCAGCCACCTTCGGGTACTTCAGCTCATCGGCGGACCAGCCGCCTACGACGGTGATCATGGGACTCCAACTGTCCGGCAAGGCCAGAAGGAGGATCATAGCTTGCAGCTGAGGGTCGATCTTCCATTCGGTGGCTACGCATTTGGTAGTAAGGGACTCAATCTGCTGCAGGATCTCCATGATGTCGTCGCCTTCGTTGGCTCGTTGGGTGACGAGCCTCTTGAAGACAAAGAGCTGGTTAGCAAGGTTGGTGGACTGGTAGATGGGCAGATATTTTCCCAGGNCCTCTCCCTCCACCTTGGGGGCGGACGGCATAGGCGGAACTTGACGTTGCTCCGCTCTCTCTCCCACCACGCCGCATCCATTCCTTGCGGACGTACTCAGCCACCTTTGGGTACTTCAGCTCATCGGCGGACCAGCCGCCTACGACGGTGATCATGGGACTCCAACTGTCCGGCAAGGCCAGAAGGAGGATCATAGCTTGCAGCTGAGGGTCGACCTTCCATTCGGTGGCTATGCACTTGGTAGGAAGGGACTCAATCTGCTGCAGGACCTGCATGATGTCGTCGCCTTCGTTGGCTCGGAGGGTGAAGAGCCTCTTGAAGACAAAGATCTGGTTAGCAATGTTGATGGACTGGTAGATGGGCAGATATTTTCCCAGGCCTTCGCGGCCTCCGTGCATCCTTGAATCAGTGCATGTTGCGGCGGAGCTAGCGCTAACACCAACAATGCAAGCGCCTTCTTGTTGCGCTTCTTGTACTCGTCCACTTCCTCCGACGTCACGGTATCCGGAGTCGCGGTCTCTTCACCGTTGACCAGCTCAAGCAAGGCCTTGTCATTGAGGTAGACCTCAGACTGCCACCTCCACAAGGGGAAGCCGTTTCCATCAAACTTGGAGACAGCACAAATGCTCTCTTGCTCGGTCGTTGCCATGGCGCGCGGCGGTAGCGTGAAACTTGAAGAGCTAGGGTCCGTCTAGGCACGTGGGCCCATAACCATTTGTTGGCTCTAGTGGGTTTGGAGGCACCCTCAAGGATTTCTAGCTCTCACTTAAGCACGCTACCGGTGTTTGGGCAGCCAATGGACACCAATGGTGAAGAGTGGGGAGTACAAGGATCACGGATGTGAGTGGGCAGAACACGTTGCATTCAGTAGATCTGAATCGAAGCACGTTTTTGTTACTTAGCATAGTGATATTGCATCAGATCCTTATATCCTGTGATCTAAGCTTTCCAACGCATCCAAGCACGCCTAAAACGGAGCAATAGAGCCCCTACAACAGCCGTCGAAGTAACCCTTGGTGGAGCCGAGCCGCCCACCATACCCACAAACGGGAGTGACGGGAGGCGCTTCAACGGTGGCCTGTCGAAGCGCCCTTCCTGTCATTCCAACGTGGGGAGGGGCTTTCCCTAGTCCATGAGACCATCCACATCCATTGCTTCATGGCCTATGTGCCTTTGGAGCCCATTGGAGACGAGCTCGGATCACTGGCGGTGGATTATCCCGCCACCTATGGCGGGTACCAGATTCTACACGCCCAACACCCGATTTTCGGGCTAGGCTAACTTTCTGAATACTCACTCAAATCGAGCGATTCAAAGCTCGATCCTGTATGAAAAGATCCAAGGAATCCAAACCTAAAGTCAGATCAGGTTTTTGACCACTCCTCAGGGGTCGAACCAGGGAGTACGATCAACGGCACTCATGGCAAGGGGCACACCATGCCAACACTACCAACGCATGCACGACTTATGGGGGTGAAGTGTTTTTTTTGCATCAAGACCACGGCTGACAAGAACATTGATAAGTTCAAAGCTCAACCTGTTGCAAAAGGCTTCACACAGGTGGAAGGAAAAGACTTCTTCAAAACATACGCGCCTGTTAGCCGGTACACGACAGCACACATCATGCTTGTCATTGCAGCAATTGAGGACTACGTTGTGCAATAGCTTGACATCAAGAACGCCTTCCTGCCTGGAGAGATGGACACAACTGTGTTCATAAAGCAGCCAGAAGGGTATGATGACGGCAGTGGACATGTGTGCAAGCTCATCAAGACCCTATACGGGTTGAAGCATAGTCCATTCCTATGGTACAAGAAGCTACAGGCACTTCTGGAGAACCTAGAATTCCGACCATCGGCCTACGACGATTGTCTCTTTCTTCACCGACCTGCACCTGATGCTCATCCAGAGTGCTATGCCTTTGTGAACGTGGATGACATCGTCATCATTGGCCCATGTATACATTTCATTGAAGAAACAGCTACAATAATGGCCAAAGAGGTAAAAATCACACTCATGTCGTCCTTCAAATATTACCTCGGCATGAACATTAAGCACAAGCATGACTTGCGTATCTTGGAATTGAGCCAAGAGACTTACTACACAAAGGTCTCTGAATTCTATGGCATGCCTGATCGACGCGTACCAATACCCTTAACCTAGCAGCAGCTGATCCATCATGGACAAAGGGGGAGGATTGAGACCGACTACCACAGCAGAGTAGGGTCACTCATGCATGCTGCAAGTTCCACTCGACTGGACCTACAGTATGTTGTGGGGAACCTTGCACATGGGAACAAGACCTACACAATGCAGGCTTGTAAGGAGCTTGGCCGGGCCCTTATGTAAATGAGAGCCATGAAAGACGTAGCACTATGCTTTGGCACCTCGAAGGACCTGGTGCTCAAGTGCTTCTTTGATGTAGAGTTTGGAGGTATGGAGGAGGACCGGCGAAGCACTACCGCCATTGTGTGACTTCTATCTGGAGCTAGAGTCTCATGGTCTAGCAAGCGGCAGAACATCATCACACTCAGCTCTACCAAAGCTGAGTACATCGTAGCAATATCAGCCGCACAAGAGGTGACCTATCTGCGGAACCTTCTTGACGACATCGGATTTGGGCAAGAGAAGCCCACTGAAACACATGACGACAACAAGACTGCGATCAACCTTGCAAACTCCACGGATGCACAAAACACGTCGACATTCACGGCCACTGGATCTGGTAATAAATCGTTGATGGCATTGTGTAACTCGTACATGTACATGGCTCGGAGCAAGCGGCAGACTTCCTAATGAAGACAGTTCCAAAAGAAATCTTCAATAAGTGTGCTTTCAAGTGTAGACTCACCTCAAACGCGATCTTGCACTATCGGCAAAACCACATCAAGCTCTCAGGCAAGCGAATGTCAAAGATTCACATCCTCACCATGACAGTTAAATCCACTGGCGACCTGCTCAGGTGCTTCATGGTGTATGAAACATGCGGTGTACAACGTCCAGTTGACAGGGGGAGAGGAGAAAAGGAGCATGTTGTCACCAATACACTATCCCCACAAGTCAAATGTACGCCGTCACTTGCATGCCCAAAGCCATTGGCAATTCACGGCAGCAATGGAAATCCACACTACAACAGTGAAGTAGGCTACGATTTCCAGCTTTTAGAGCCTGCCAGTGCAGAACTTGGAAATTACACAGATTTCAATTGTTTTATGCATCAATTTCATCGGCTTCATTAGTATTGAAAATAGATGTTAACGGCTCTTTGTCTATAGAGGAGCAGCTGGATGCAGCAGAAATTCATCATCATCAGCCTCAAAATCAGCACCACCAACTGGAAACTTTCGGTAAAATATTTGTCGCAGCAAGTTTCGTGGCAAGGATTTTACAAAAAAATTATGAAAACTTGGTTGCCGTGGCTGGTCGTCGATCGAGGTGACGATGTCAGCAAATCACCGCGGCTGCGTGGCGCAAATAAGAGGACGTCGCCGCCAAGCGGCGGGTTTGCAACGCGAGTGCGCCTCACGACCCAAGCTCGCTCGCTCNCAGCAGAAATTCATCATCATCAGCCTCAAAATCAGCACCACCAACTGGAAACTTTCGGTAAAATATTTGTCGCAGCAAGTTTCGTGGCAAGGATTTTACAAAAAAATTATGAAAACTTGGTTGCCGTGGCTGGTCGTCGATCGAGGTGACGATGTCAGCAAATCACCGCGGCTGCGTGGCGCAAATAAGAGGACGTCGCCGCCAAGCGGCGGGTTTGCAACGCGAGTGCGCCTCACGACCCAAGCTCGCTCGCTCATTCAAGCAAGGTCTTGCTTGCACGAGCGAGGGAGCTGGGCAGACAAAACCCCGCAACGTTCCGATCCGGAAGCCGCGAGGTCACCACCTCAAACAACGCTGCAAGAACAAGATGTGCAACAAAAAAGGAAAAAAGACAAAGGTGAAAATGGGAGCATGCGCGGCAAAGCAAACTGGCGTGAATACAGCGGGAAAAGCTTGCAACGGACCCCAAGGGACGGCGGCTCACCTCGCGACATCCAGCCCTCGGCCACCGGAAGCTGTGAGTGCAGCCACCGTTTGCCAGCTTGATCTTGCCCCAACCGATGGAAACGGTCAAAGCTGGAGCCGTGGAGCAGGACGCGCGAGTGAGCAAGAGCGATTTGATAGAAAGCAAGCTTGGGAAATTGCACTTAGAACATAGCAATCTACAATCAGCTTGCCTCACACAATTCTAAGACTGGCTGCCGAATCCGGCTCCACCACTGAGCAACGAAAAGTGGGCGGAACAGTCCAAATAGCGAAGGAAATACAATAGAGCACAAATCCGGCTCCCATTTGTAACAGTGTATTCAAGAACGATGAAATGACCAACAATGTTAGGACTGTGGTTTTTTGTACTGTACCGTGGACTGAGCACAGTCTCCAAATGTTTTTTTGGCCATCAATCCCATCATTCCCGCCGCCCTGCGACCGTTCCAAGAGAAGATACGACAGCTCCGAAAAGGATTGACTGGACAACTCAAGAAAAGACAGCCATCAACATGTCAACACCATCCACAAGAGTAAAAATCAAGGACGTGGCAGGAATTGACAATCTCCATGGGAAAATGACAACTGTGGTGCCCTAAGTTGTTCAAAGTCTTCCCAATTTCTTAGGATCACAATTGGAGCCCGGACAAGAACCCGAGGAGACCCAAACTATGTTACATGGAATCCAGAAGCTGTGATCAAGATCGGACAGACTTTCTTACACCCGATTGAATGCCCGAACTTCATCTTCAAGACTCCAGCTTTTGACAAAGATGCCAACATCCCTCTCATTGATCGAGCTCTTATGGAAACTGAAGAAATCATCGAATTTTTCACCTTGGAGTAAAATTGACATGGTGCCAATCATCACCAGCACATGTATCGAGGGGGAGTGTTGGAGTGATACGATAACTATGCTGGATTCATGCTACAATCAGGCACAGTCGTTTCTTCATTAAAAGGTTCTTACAAACCGTTACAAAATTGTCTGTAACTTACAGAGAACATTCCTTTTGGGAACTGTTTCACTGTCGAAGCCAGCTGAATACTGGTTTAGTATCCCAAGTGTTGTGTTCACGCTTGGGAGTGTAAAGAGTTACGTTGGGAAGTCTAAGGGAGGAGTGACCACCTCGGTTTTCTCACCTACATTGGACAACTCAACAACTACCTCAGACGAGGCATGTTGGAGGATGAAACCTTACGAGGTGTGGGCATGGCATTGTACAAACAACATCGAGGTTGTCTGAGCCAGTACACGACCTCATCGATCAATTACTCCATCATCAACGTGTTGTCCAATGCAGGACGAAGCTTGACTACATCAGTAGGTAGTATTGTTGAGATTGCTGCCTACAAGCAAGGAGAGGGGACTAGTCTCAACCAAGAGCAGTAATACAAAAGGAGGGGCTTGTAGTGATCACATCTCATCTCAGCATCCTAGAGCATCTGAGTGTCAGCTACCGCCAACACCTTAGCAAAGCGAGCCTTCTCACTTTACATCTAGTTCTAGATGGTGTTCTGTTCTCCTCTATTCTCTTTTCTCGAGGTATTGAGCGTGGCAATAATGCTAGCTTGGCAAGGAGGCGCACTGGCTTTCTGAAGGCCTGTCTACCTACAAGATACGCCAAGACTCTTGTCTAGGGTCAGACGCTTGGCAAGACATTGTACCTAGGTACAACGTCTTGCCTTGGCGTGTCTTGTAGGTAGACAGGCCTTCAGAAAGCCAGCGCGCCTCCTTGCCGGGAACATAGTCAGGGCCGGGAACATAGTCAAAGCTTTCCTGTACATACGTTGTTGTGAGGCTAGAACAAATTACTACTCTACATGTCCTTTTGTATTTTCATGATAGAATAAAATTCTCACACTTTAAAGATATCAAGCTTATACACTTTGTTTTTTATAGCATGTACATGTCTAGCTAAGTACATCAAAGTCCTGTCACGTCAGCAAAGCCTACTCAGTGTTAATCTCGCGTTGTACATATTTCTTCTCGTGGATGGTCGTGAGTGCGCAGGGCATGCTAGCGCAGGGAGTGGAGGTGACGTACCGTGACGGCCTGTGCTTCCCTCACTCCGCACGAGTGGTCGCCTCCATCCTCCCTTCATGGCCCTCTTCCTCCTTGCCAGAGACAACGGCTTCATCTCATGGTTAGCCTCTCACGCTGTACCTGTTTGTGCCTCTAAGTAGGAAGTGACATACTTTAGGTTTTGCAAACTCAGACCTGCAACTATGCTTGTGGGCAGGCAGGAAGTAGGTCGCTTTTGACAGTGACATAGTCTGAGATACCCTCAGGCATGGCATGCCCTTGCAAGCTCGTTTTTGGGCTTCCAGGGTTTTTTGCCCCCGGTTCGCCGGGTGGAGCTCGATTAGCGAGCTCTCACCCGTTTGACCTCTGCAGCTTGCTACTATTATTTTTTCCTAGGTGTTGGCTATGACCGTCCACAAAAATGAGGTTATCTCCCCCTAGGATTCACCATTTGAAAAGGCGTAAGTTGCTTTGGATTCGTAGGAAACTTCTCATGATATCGGATACGAGACATTGGGGAATCGAGGCAGTGGCAAGCAAAAAAAGGAGCGGCCGAGTGACACACAACAGTAGAGCCATGCAACTGTTACGACAGTAGGCCACGCACGACCCTAGGAGCATTGAACGCTCTTCCGTAGGCCGCACACATTGAGTAGGGGCGGCGAAAGCAGGGGAAGTGACGCTAGAAGGGGTGAGGGGGCAAGGGAGAAAGCCCATGCGTCGTCGAGCCCCTATCAAGGGTGCTTGATATCGCGGTGCTGCTTCCCCTCCAAACAGCCGATGCATAACTGCTGCTCAAAGTTAGAGATGGTAGGCAGGTCACGCACCATCTGCTTTGCTTGAAGCTGCTATAAGGCGCGCATGCCGATGTGGCCGTAGCGCGCATGCCAGATCTCGCCATCTGTCGCCTGCACCACTGCTGCAAGACTCTGCTCACGCGGGATCTTGGTCGCCCCCAGCAGGCGGTACATGCCGCCCTCCTTCACCGACCTGGCCAACTCCTCTCCTGTATCCTTGTTGAGGATGTAGCCATAGTCATCATCGAAGACNGTTAGAGATGATACGTAGGTCATGCACCATCTGCTTTGCTTGAAGCTGCTACAAGGCGCGCATGCCGATGTGGCCGTAGCGCGCATGCCAGATCTCGCCATCTGTCGCCTGCACCACTGCTGCAAGACTCTGCTCACGCGGGATCTTGGTCGCCCCCAGCAGGCGGTACATGCCGCCCTCCTTCACCGACCTGGCCAACTCCTCTCCTGTATCCTTGTTGAGGATGTAGCCGTAGTCATCATCGAAAACGCGCAGTCCTGTTTGTGTAAGAGATCAGACTGAGAGGAGGTTGAATGCAACATCAGGTACATACAACATGCCATGGAAAACTCCCACTTCAATGCCACGCGGGGTCTCCAACCACATCTCCACAATCCTAATCCCTTCAGCATACACCACCCGATCATCACCCAAAGCAATCGGACGGGGGGGAATAGAGAACAGCTGCGTGAACCACTCCTTGTGGTGCGTCAGACTCTTGGTACACCCCGAGTCCTTGTACCACGCCAGATCCGCCTTTTCCTTCTGCGACATGTCAGACTTCGCCATGAAGAGGCGGTCGCGCACCTCCTTGGCGACGTTCATGTTGCCAAAATGGCGCACGCTAGTCTGGTTCTGCTGCTGCTGCTGCTGCTGGCGTTGCTGTGACTGCTGCTGCTGTTGTTGTGGAGATTGCTGCTTTTGCTGCTGTTATTACTGCTCTTTTGAGTCCCTCTTGAACTTGAAGCACTCTTTCTTGTAGTGCCCCTCTTTCTGGCAATAGTGGCACTTGCCCTTCTTCTTGCCTCTCTGCTACCCGGACTACTGCTGCTGCTGGTTGCGTGAGCCCATGGCCATGAAAGCTGCTTCACTGCTGCTGCTGCCGCCATTGCACTTTGCTGCATTGCGACGCAGTTCCTCCTGCACCAAGTGCGTGCAGATGAAGTCGAGGTCGAGAGTCGGTTGGCACTCCAACGTCTCTCGCACCGTGTCGTAGCTGGTTGGGAGTCCCCTCAGCAAGAGGAGGATGAAGCGCGTCTCTTCCACAGGGTTGCCGGCCGCTCTCAACTACTTCGCCAGCTCCTTTGCCCTGTCCAGATACGCCTCCATCCCTTCACCACCCTGCATTTTCAGCGCCATCATCTTTTCCTCCAAAAGCATGAGGAATGTAAGATCCTTGCACTCATACTTCTTGCACAACGTGTCCCACCCCTCCTTTGCAGTAGCCTTGTCACTCACGTACTGAAGATGCGGGTTGGAGATGGTGTTGATAAGCAACCTGTAGACCTGCCTGTCCTTCTTCTTCCACTCCACATACGCCGCTGGTACAGCTGCAAAAGAACCCACATCAGCTTCACCCTTTTGCGGCGTCTTCCCCGCCACCACCTGCGCTGCGGTGATGCCTTTTGCCTGTGGAACTAGAGCCGGCTCGTCGCCGCTCACCACCTCCCACAAGCCCCTCTCCTCCAAAAGGAGACGGGTACGGATCTTCCAAAACGTGTTGTTGGCGCGTCCCTCCAACCTCTCCAAAGGCTGGGCTGCTGTTACAACGCCAGCTGCTGCCATTTTGAGCCTTGGTGATGCTCCGCGTTGCCCTTGGATGGCGGCGCTACCCCTGCTTCTGCTGCTGTTTCTGCCAGAAATCTGTCTGACAGAAAATGGACTGTAGATGGCAGCAAACTGGGAATTTGGAAAAGTCAAGCCCACCACTGGAAAATTCAGCTCAAAACCTTTCAGAACGACCCATAAAACAGGGTCATCAACAGGGGATTTTGAAAGATATGCCCTCTTAAAAACAGGGTATGCTTCTGCTCCTACGCCAACTCAGACCAACCAGCTTGTAAACGGCGTTCCTCCCAAACGAATCGATGGAATGCAAATATTTTTACACCAATGGAAAGCTTAGGAAAAATACTAAAATTCGCATGTACCACTTTTTAAACTTGACACAGAAACGAGAGAGTTATGGTCATCACAAGGCGACAGTCTTACTCATAGAGAAGAGTGTAGCCCTGGCCGACCTCGTTTTGAGCATAACTCTCAATCCGACTGTTGGATCTTCGCGATCTTGGGCTCGTTGGAAAGCTTGTCTTTTGAACTTGAATATACAGTGGTTTATTGTCAAATTTGGTAAAGATTTCACCTCAACCCGTCACTCTCAAAGTGACGGCCTGTGCGGGCTGAAAGTGGCAGAACTTGGCTCTGATACCAAATGTTGGATCTGGAGGAGAGAGGGAGCCTTGGAGCAGCGAGCATGTGTGATTGCAAGGGCATCACTTGTGCTGAAGAATGGTTGTTGAATCACTCAAAATGATGGAGTACATATAGAGCTAGAGCTTGGGCAAGTGAGCCCTCTCACAAGCCACACCACTTAGTCATGGAGGCTGAGCCTCACACGCTAGAGTCCATAATCTCACACAAGGGAGGAAATCAGCCTAGCAATCAGGCTGACCACTCACACACGACCTAGAGAGCTGGACAATGCTCTCATGGCACACTCCTAGTGGTCACATAACCCAAAAACCCATGGAGAATCGCCATGTGTCCATGGCTAGCACACAAGGATCTCATCTCACCTAAAAAGTAAGGAGAGGTACCTTTATCCTAGTCAGCACACTCTGACAAGGTAATCCTAAGACCAAGGACCTTTTTGGATATTTCTCCCATCAGGTCTTGACCCTGGACCTCTTGCATTTTTCTTTTCTCAGGCTAAGGCATGGAGCCATCACCCATGGCCACCCAGACATCGACTATCCATGACACCTGAAACTTCAAAAATTCATATCTCCCAATCCGACCGTTGGATCGGCCTCAAACTTGGACCGTAGACATTTTGCCACTTGATCTTTCCATTGGTGAAGTCCGATTGAAGATCGGAGCAGTCATCTGGTACTTTCCTGGAGCTTGCTCCTGTGGACCTGAAACTGAGCCGGATGGCTCCTTTCCCAATAGTTCAAGAGGCAATGGAGGCTGGGACGGTGGTTGTCTGCGCCATCAGTGGCCAGGCTCAGCTTGCTGAATTTCTTACCAAGGCTCTTCCATCTTCATCCCTCCCGCTCCAACTACAATATCTTGGCTGCATGCCCGTTGCACTCCCATCCAAGGGGGTGTTTTAATCTCGCATTGTACATATTTCTTCTCGTGGATGGTCATGAGTGAGCAGGGCATGCTGGCGCAGGGAGTGACGGCCCATGCTTCCCTCACTCCGCACGAGTGGTCACCTCCATCCTGCTTGCATGGCCCTCTTCCTCCTTGCCAGAGACGACGGCTTGATCTCATACTTGGCCAGTCACGCTGCACCAGTTTGTGCCTCTAAGTAGGAAATGACATACTTTAGGTTTTGCAAACTCATACCTGAAACTATGCTTGTGGGCAGGCAGAAAGTAGGTCATTTTTTACTGTGACATAGTCTGAGATACCCTCGGGCATCGCATGCCCTTGCAAGCCTGTTTTTGGGCTTTTGGGGGTTTTTGCCCCTGGTTTGATTGAGTTCCCGGCGAGCTTTGCTCGCCGGCCCACGGATGGAGCTCGATTAGCGAGCTCTCACCCGTTAGAGCTCTGTAGCTTGTTACTAGTGTTTTTTCCTAGGTGTTGGCTATGGCCGCCCACAAAAATGAGGTTATCTCCCCCCACGCTTCACCATCTGATTATTTGTAAGTTGCTTTGGATTCGTAGGAAGCTTCTCACTCAGCCTTTGCTGTGGGCATGAAGAAATCTGACAAAAGGCTGGGTGTTGGGCAAGATCTCTAAGGCTCTGCATTGTGACCTCACAACGACCACCGCAAAGTTGCGTCAAGTATTTCATAAATAGATTGGAATCAACATACCAAACAACGCAACACACCACGTTAATTCACATGCACAAGAGAAAGTGATGGGCAAGAAGAGTGACATGTGGAGCCTATTCTTTCCGTATGTGGACATGTATGGTGAATGGCAAGTTTACTTTTGTACACTTCGTAGCCTGTTACCGTGTGTTTTGACATAGTCATATCCACGTTCTCTTTGCAGCTTACGCCTTTGGACCTGGTTACACATATCATGGACCCCAAAAACAAGGACAATACCTTCCTCTGATCGTTCGTGGCTCTTGGAGCTACGAGAATCGGATTTCAGTACAATCGGCAAATTATGAACATGGATGCAACATTTTTCAAGAACGGACACAAGCAGTTCCTTCTACTCGCATAGTACTTTGATGTTAACAACCATGTTGTCCCCATGGCCTGGACCCTAACTCCTACGGAGGATGAGAAGGCCTTGCTCATCCATCATCACAGACAGAGAGAAGGGACTGGAGGCGGCAAAGGAGAAGGACCTTAGGTGATATGCACATTTTCTGTGCTTTGCACATAAAGGAGAACATATGCACAAGTTGCAACAAAAAGGCAGCACACTGGGCTTATAAGTGTGCACATGCATTGAATTTGGAGCAGTGGGAGAAGGCCAAATCTCACCTATGCCAAGGGAGTCCATCTACCTATGCATACCTATTTGGAAGGGAGGGGGAGGATGNCTACTCGCATAGTACTTTGATGTTAACAACCATGTTGTCCCCATGGCCTGGACCCTAACACCTACGGAGGATGAGAAGGCCTTGCTCATCCATCATCACAGACAGAGAGAAGGGACTAGAGGCGGCAAAGGAGAAGGACCTTAGGTGATATGCACATTTTCTGTGCTTTGCACATAAAGGAGAACATATGCACAAGTTGCAACAAAAAGGCAGCACACTGGGCTTATAAGTGTGCACATGCATTGAATTTGGAGCAGTGGGAGAAGGCCAAATCTCACCTATGCCAACGGAGTCCATCTACCTATGCATACCTATTTGGAAGGGAGGGGGAGGATTGGGTGGTGGAAGGATGTGTGCCACTTGAATATTGGACTCAACTCCATTGTCTTAAGGACAAAGGACACACAACGTCAATTATTGCAAAGAGTTAGAACGCCCGCATCTCAGTAGACCGGTGGATGTACCTGTACTATTGCTTTGTATCCTCTTACTCATTTCTATAGCAATTATTCTAAACAGGTCATCGTCAGGCAGTTGAAGCCAAGGGCGCGCAGGCACTAGCGCAGGTGGACCGTCTCCTCCCTTGTCTTGAGGTGGCACGTGAGTAATCTGCCACAAAGGATGGGCCTAATACTGCCACGGTGACAGGGCCGACAAACAACCCGAGGTAAATTTCCCCTGTTGAGAATTCTTGTAGCTTTGTCTGCTAGAAGGAGTATGGCCTGCCATGTCAGCATGCCTGTGTGTTTCTCTTGACAAAGTGGCAGAATTAAGAGAATCCAGCAGATCTTGCCCTCACCTGCAAGGCTTTCCATCGAGCGTACGCCAATCCCATGCCTTCAACTGTGGTGAAGTTTATTAGGTCGGTTGAACCAGTCTTGTTATAGCCTAGGAAAAAACATGGAAAGGGATGTACCCGCAATGTACGAAAGGACCGGGAGACTTGCCATAAGAAGAAATTCATATGCCCACACTGTAGACATAAGGGTCACATAATGACACAGTGTTTGAATCCTCCAATACTCAGCCTCACACAAGCAGTAGCCCAGTTTGACGAAGGCCTTGCTGCACAACATGCTAAAGCTGCGTTAGAAGCATGTGGAGGTGCTTCTCTTGATGGAGGTCCACACTTGCTGAGCATAGAGCAGATGACGTGTAGCATGACCTTGAGATGCCACCTTGGGATGCATCAGATGATGAGGATGATGGGTTTGAGAGGAATGACTCTGGTACATACTCCACTGGTTCAGGTGATTTTGATGAATCCGTCACGTAGGATGAGCACATTGAGTAGCTGGATGAGGAAAAGAGGGAGTGGTATGATACATACAAGGAAGAGCCAGACTGTAACACGGCGGGTGAAACGGGGTGCAAACCTATGTGGGTGAGTGAGCCTTTGGGACCCAATTGCTCATGGCAATCGCGCAGGTTGGTCGTGGAGATTGACTTCGCCGTGAAATGAAGTGTTTCATAAATGACTCATCTCACAAGTATTCCCCGACCGAGGTCGGGGCGCGGAGTCCATTCTCGTCATAAGGCAACCCAAGAGGGAGGATGGGGGACATTGTTTTATCCATCCATTCTGTTGGAGGGGTTGAAGTGGCTCAACAAGATACATTTTTCTCATCAAGTCGACCCACTAAGATATACTTCATTGTCCACGTGGAAACCCTCAGTTTATGGCGTGGTTAAGGATGGAGAGGTGGTGGCAAAGCATCTTTGTGTGTGCGAGGGTTTCATACCACCAATCGACGCCCCTTGTCAATTGGCATGGCCAACATGTTTGTAAGAATTTGCTCGCAACACCACCGGATGGAGGTGGCACTTGGCGGGGTGGTCCTGTCGTAAGGCTCGTCGGTGGCTCCTCATGAGTTCTTGTTATGGCAAGGGGCCTTGTGAGGGGGCCCTTTATGGGTGGGGACTCCTTGAGATGTTGCATTGGGTCATGCCAAATGCGACAGCGTGGGCCGCGCGTAGCCCATTGCAAATGCTCGCGATGGGCTCACGTTCAGTTGCTGGAGGTTGCAAGGCCTCCAGTGGCAGCTGGATAGTGCGAGGCACTATTCGATCACCCTCTAGCAAGAAGGAAGCTTCTCCAAAGCTTCCTCTTTGCAAGGCTGGTCGGCGAGGAGTCCTCCTTGTCTTCCAGCAGAGTAAACGGGAAATGTCATTGATTTTCTAACATGGAAAATGGCAGGCCTTTTAGGAATAAGGCCGCCGGTCTAGGCATCCTAACGAAGTAGCAAAGATTATGCCAGGTTTGTTACATTCCTTCCCCTCTCATGTGAACCGTCCTCAGTGCAAGAGGGTCTAAAATGATTTTTGGTGGAAGGAGACATGCTTTGTTGGTCAACGAAAAATTCATAGGTGCATCCATTCGATCATGCGCCATTGCTCAAGGAGAGAAGAAATGA
Source organism: Penium margaritaceum (assembly GCA_023375785.1). Classification (NCBI taxonomy): domain Eukaryota; kingdom Viridiplantae; phylum Streptophyta; class Zygnematophyceae; order Desmidiales; family Peniaceae; genus Penium; species Penium margaritaceum. The sequence goes on from SZWC01001050.1 coordinate 110,791, forward strand.
AAAGACTGAGATTGATATCCTTGATAAGCTATGTTCATACAAAAAGAGTTCACGGATAACACTTCCTCCCCCTCTTGCAAGGAGCTTCCTCACGACCATCAGCCTGGGCATCCCCATACATCCGAGATCGCCGCTGTTGTGCTCTTGTGTGTACTCTGATAGGTGAAGGTTCTATGCATGGGCTTGTGCCCAGGTGGTACTCCCGGGAGCTCGAGTGCAAATGCGAGCAGCCTGGTCTTGCCAACAGTCCTTGACATTCACGGCATGTACGTTTGCAGTGTTGGTGGAGCCCGTGTACCTCATAGTGACCGTCACTTGTGAGTATGACAGGCCGTGGCTGACCCATTCCTAATGCTACATAAGGTATGAGAAGACTGACATGGAGCATGTCATGGATCTTCATGACCTGTGGAAGAGTAAGTCGGTAAGCAACCTCTCCAATCTTTTGAGTGACCTTGAATGATCCGACCCAATAGGGAGGATCTTCCTTGCTCTAGGTGTCTTGAGACGCGTGTTCTTTGTGCTCAAGAGCACCTGGTTGCTGACAGAAAATGTAACGTTACGGCGACAAGCATCAGCATAGGCCTTTTGGAGCTGCTTTGATGCATGGAGGTATTCACATGCTTCTCAACGAAGAGTGTCCTTAGATGGACAAAGGCTTGGACGGAGGGTACCTGATTCCCACCGCCCCCGTACCTCACCAAGGAGATGGGTACCATCAGATGCCGGCCGTAGTTTAGAAAGAACGGTGTCAACTTCGTGGATTCATAAACAGATTTGTTGTAGGAAAACTCTGCCGAACTAAGACACTCATCCCGGTCATCCATCAAAAGATCCACGTACATCCGAAGCATCTGCTCCAAACTTTGTTTCATCCGTTCAGTCTGTCCATGCGTTTGTGGATGAAAAGCAGTGGACATCTTTTGCCGGATGTCAAAGATCTCACCAAGGTCTTGCCAAAGTTTACTTGAAAACCGCTCTTCTCAACCAGAGATAATGCGTAACGGCAGCCCATGCTATAAAAAATCAATGTCCCAAAAGATGCCTGTTGTTTCCTTGGTAGTGGCATGCTTGGTTGTGAAAAAGAAATGTACCATCTTGGTCAAAGATTCGGCCACCACAAGGATAGCATCATGGCCATGATGTGCCTTGAGTAAGCCAGTGATGAAATCCATGCTCACTTCTTCTCATGAGAAGTTGGGCATTGGGAGGGGCTTTGGTAATCCTACTCGTGCCTTGTTACGGATGCACAAGTCACAAGCTTGGATGTACTTGTGTACGTCATATGACCATCCAGGCCATCAATAACTCTCAAAGAGAGCCTTTCTGGTTTATGTTGCACCAAGGTGGCCAGCTACTGCTGGGTTATGGAACTCAAACATAGTCTTATCCCAGAGCTTTCCAGAGTCGGACACAACCACCAAGTTGCCCTTCCAGTAGAGACTTGAGACTTCCACCACGCCATATCATTCAATGTTACCCTGGTCAAACCATGGGTCATCGAAGTATCCCATGCAGATACGCTGCAAGAACGGCGTGAAATGTGCTTTTGGTTTTGGTGGTTGGCATAGGGGGTTATCAGGCACGGGCACATGGTCTTTCTTGCAAAGGGATCGCCCTTGAAGTGTGGTGAGAACCGCGTTGACTGCAGTGTAACTCAACGGGTCCGCCACTTTTGTACAACCGGGTCATTTTTCCCACTAGAAATGGAATCTGCTCAAGTACTCGCTCCAACAAGCTTTTCGTCGAGAAAGGTTTGATTGTGACTAAAAGACTCCCAGGAGAATCCACCCTTGGTACCTTCTAGGTAGCAGCACCAAAGCTTCAAGTCATGTATTGTAAGTAACTCTTGGTCACCTGTGGTGTAGCGAGTCTTAGAACCATAGAGTATACGGCTCTCATATGCGACCTGTTGTCCTTGTTTCATAAGGACAGCCCCATTCCTGATAATAGATGCATCACAAAGCACCTCGTATGGTTTTTCAGGATTCGGGAGTGCAAGCACAAGTGCAGATGTCAGCATTTCCTTCACACGCATGAATGCATGTTCGCACTTCTCAGACCATGTCCATTTCATGTCTTTATGTGTGAGAGCTGTGAGTGGGGCAACAATGAAAGAATACCCGTGCATGGAGCGACAGGAGTAGTTTGCCAAGCCTAGTAATGGTCCTATTTTTCCCACATTGGATGGCTGAGACTAGTCCACAACAGCTTGCACTTTGTGGGGATCCAATCGGATTCCTTCTTTGCCAACGATGAAGCCCAAGTACTACAGCTCAGGTTCTTCAAAAGCACATTTTTCCATCTTGGCAAAGAACTTCTCCTTGTGGAGGATCTCGAGCACGGTTCGCAAATGTTGTAAATACTCCTCATGAGTCTTAGAGAACACCAGGATGTCATCAAAGTACAGCAAGACGGTTTTGCCCCACTGGTCACAAAAAATATGATTCATTGTGGCTTGAAATGCCGTTGGGACATTGGCAAGACAAAAGCTCAGCATTCGGAACTGATAATGTCCCATATGCGTGCAAAACATAGTTTTAGGAACGTCCTCTTCAGTAATCTGAATTTGGTCGTATCATTAAGCCAGATCAAGAGAAAAGAAAACCATTGCACCTTCAAGTTGGTCAATGAGATCCTCAATCCTTGGCAAGGGGTAACGGTTTTTAGCCGTCAAGCTGTTCAACAGACGCTAGTCAACACACATGCGCAAAACTCCATCCTTCTTGTTGAAAATAGGATGGGATATTTGAATGGAGAGCTGCTTGGTTCATTCCATCCCTTAGCCAAGTATTCCTTGATCTGTCCTTTGGCTTCTTCACGCTAAGCAGGAATGAGGGAATACATGAGCCAAAACGATGGCCTTGCTCCTTGCCCGAAAGGGATCATATGACCAACATTCTGTTCTAGTGGTAGGCCATCCGGAAGTGGGCGAAAAACATCAGAAAACTCTTCAAGGATAGAACCGACATCACCCGAGCATGACGGTGGATCGTCGTCATCGACCTTAAGAAGTTGTGTTAGGAACACATTGTGCCCTTTACGCATGTATCGTTTCACTTGAAGCGTCATAAGGACGGATTGTTCACTCTCGTAAGAGGACTTGGAGCAATTCATAGGTAAAAGCGCGATTGAACGCTTGTCTTTTTGTACAGTGAGGGTCTTTGTGACCCACCTCATGTTCACCTTATGCTCATTAAGCCAAGGATCACCCAAAACAAAGCCTAAACGATCTTTCAAGTCAATGAGAGAAAAGTTGATGATTGTTGTTTGAGCTCCTAGCTTGAGCCTTGCCCGACATGTGCCAAGTGACCTCACAGTCGTCACCGACGGTGACTTTTCCCTCACAAGGCGTGCATTTCAATCCTAGTTGTCGCACACGAGAGGCACTAATGAACTCGTCATCAGCACCTGTGTCAACTAGGACTTGGACACGTGCCCCAGCCATATGACCTACAAAATGCATTGTCATCTTTGCATGTGAGGAGCGTGTGAACAAGATTTTTAGATATGTGGCCTGCAGGTGGTACACGTAGAAGTGTTTTTTGCTACGGCGTAGCTCAATAGAATCACCCACTGGCTCCCACATGTGGTGGGTTTCCATCTATTAAAGAGTTCTCTCTTGAAACCCGCAAAGATTGAAACTGCAAAAGTCATTTGTGTAAGTGAGTTCATCTTGTGGACTACATTTGCCAACTTGAGCACTTTGTTTGCTTTCTGTTGTGTGGTTATGATCAAACAAGTATGATTTTACCAGCATTCGTCATCAATGAGATGCAAAAGTGGACAATGGTGGGAGAGGTACACAGAGTCAATGCATATGGGGGAACAGAAAACAGTAGAAAGTAAATCCCCAGTGAGGCATTCCAGCTATTTTGTACCATCATCCTAGAACATGAAAGCACGTTCAACATCCAAGGATCCCTAGCCACTGCCCTTAGTGGTTGTCCACTACCGGCCACTATGGGATTAAAAAATCGTTCCCATAGCCTGCTGGTCCGCTACCATCATTGACACCCTTGAAATTCTGGAAGTTTCCTCATCCCTTATCCTTCTTGTATTCGCCTTGTTCATTGGCGTTTCCACCAGCACAATCCTTCTGGTGCTTGTGGCATTGAGACGCATAGTGCCCAGTCTTCCCACAGTAGTAGCAGGTGAGGGTACCTATTTTGGCCTTGCCATCCGTACAATCCTCGTAGTTGTCCTATAGCTTAGAGGCTTTGTGGTTGTCTGACCAATGTCAAGGAAGCTTTCGCTCACCATGTTGGGGAGAGCGCTGGCGCTTGTTGTTTTCCTGTTGGTGATGTTGGCTGCGAAGTGTGTCCACTCCATACTCGGTCGGCATGGAGTTGTACATCTCAAGGATGAAGTCAATCAGGTCAGCATGTCTAGTCCAAGGCTTGCCTTGGGGGTCCAGCGTACAAGCACGAGCGAGGAACTCGTTAGAAAGGCCGTTGGTGAGCCATTCCATGTTTTGCCACATGGGATGACGATCCTCATCAGTAAAGTTGTCAAAGGTGTTATCCCAATCTCGGAGGTATGTCGCAAGCTTGCTGTCACCCTGAAAGGTTTTTGACAGACGCTTGGATGCTTGCTGAGAGATGGAATCCCTATCGTGCAAGTCCATGAGGATCTTACACAGGTCTTCCCAATTAGGTCTGGGGACCAACTGAGCTGTTACCATGTATAACACCTTCAGCTGGTTCTTCACTGATGAAAGCACTGCGTTTTCAAGGCAAGCGAGCCCGACGGTACCTAAAGCCTATTGTCTGAAATTATGGAGCTCAAGCAATAGCTCCATGCATGGCTTCCAAGTGGCCAAGTCCATGTGCTTGGATAAACCAAACTTGGAAGAGTCGTTCAGGTGCTTTAGAACCTTTGAATTCTCAGCGTCCAATGTTGCATCGTCATCCTCAGGGTGTTTTTCGCGTATTGCTTGCTTAGCCTGATGAAGACGACGAGAGTCGCTTGGGCCCATCGACGGATTATCATGGGTGTCACTCGTCAGGCTGTGAGCATCATCATGTGATGGTTGCTTAGTTTTGCGACATTGGGATGGGTGGGCGTGATGAGGCTTGTTGCCCATGCCACCAGTCACCAATGTATCCATGACGTTCAGCATGCCGCTGAATGCACCAGGATGAATGTGCTGCTTGAGCACAAGCAGTCTCTTAGTGAGCTGGTTACGCTCAAGAGCATCGAGCAAATGCTCGTGTGCCTTGGCGTCTTGTAAAGTTTTCAGTGCATCAGCGATGTTCGCTGGATCCTGTTGTGATCCCTGGCCTGCCTTAGATACGATAGTCATGTTGGCGGTCGTAGCACATGTCTGTGCTCTTCCTCTTCAAGTCGGGCAAAGAGACCATCCTGGGGTTGTGGGATTGGTCCACGTGGCGAGATAGGCAGCGTGTTCCTCCCATCACCATCCACTAGTATGCCGTCAGGGCTAGCACCACGAGATGTATGACTGGCAGGTAGCTTAGGGCCACCATTTCCCTTTGCTAGGGCCGCAACCCTAATAGCTCCCACCTTGTGAAAGTCACGGATTTTGAGTTCTACAAGGTGGTTGATCGCAGCCAAGGTGGCAGTGTCAATGCCCTTGAGAGGATCATCATCCTCTTCATCTTGGGCCTCCAAGGAAAGCCGGCCGTCACTTGCTCCAGCGTCATCATCTTCACCCTATGTGACAACAGGTTCTGCGCCCACCACATCTGATATGTCGGCAGCACTGTTAAGACCCTCGGCCTTATTGCCTATGCATAGAGTTGACGACGCGTCCTTGGCTTCCTCCTTCCTGTTCACAATTTCCATAGCAGCAGGGTTCCCACCGGGCGTCATCTTCGCAAAAGTAGAGGATGCCGCATGACCGTTGCCCGTCCCACAAGCCTCCTTTGTTGTTGACATTGTGCGTGGTGCGCGATTCCCGGATGGGCTTAGGCCACTCTCCTTTGCTAGAGCTTTTTTAGGGTCTCCTCTTGCCACGGACATGGGGATACCACCTCCCACAATGACTGGTGAGGAGGGGTAAAGGGAGGAAAGGGAAGGGAGGGGGGACAAGATTTGATTGAGAGTGTGGTGGTAAGTAGAACGTAGATGCACCAGCAATCTCTCTCAATTAAATCAACCACCCTTGGCTAAGGTAACCAGGAGAGGATGGTTTCCCACAATTTCCATGTCCTTTGCAAACAAAAGTGCCAAAACATCCCTCCTTTCAACCTTACACTCTTGAAATGAAGTTCAAAGTAAGAGGAAAGCATAAAAGAATGGCAAAAGAATCTAGAAATCAAAACATGGCAGCGCTTCCCCTGGAATTTGGATGGTTTTTTTTGTTGGCTAAAACAGGAAGAAACAACCTGCTTTTGGAGGTTTTGGTCACTAGGCCATAGCAGGCAGCACAGATGTTAAAATTTAGTGAATGATGGTGTTTTAGAGTTTTTGTCTTTGAGTTTTCCAACGTTGTGTTGCATGCAGAGTGTGGAGAAGTCTACTGCCTGCAGTGCCTCTTCAAAGTCGGGGTATGTTTCTGGAGAAATTGGCTTGTTATGGTAAATCTGGAACGTGACAGCAAGGCGGGCGGACTTGTTGCCCAAAATGGCCTAGTCTTCTGCTTCCATGCCGTTCTAAGGATGGTGGAGCCGTCAGCCAATCAATCTGCTCCGCCGGACTTGAGTGAGGAGGAGTAGAGTGGCAACTACAGCTTCCTAGAGCTGACTCAACAGGTTGCAAGTTATCGAGCGATGAAGTCATCAAGGGTAATGACTAGCTCATGGATACCAATATAACACGGCGGGTGAAATGGGGTGCAAACCTTTGTGGGTGAGTGAGCCCTCGGGACCTGATTGCTCATGGCAATTGTGCACGTTGGTGATGGAGATTAAGTTTGTCGTGAAGTGAATTGTCTCACAAATGACTCCTCTCACAAGTATGCCCTGACCAAGGTCAAGGCACAGAATCCATTCTTTTCACATGGAAACCCAAGAGGGAGGATGGGGGATATCACTTTATCCATCCATTCTGTTGGCGGGGTTGAAGCGGCTCGACTAGGTACATTTCTCTCATCGAGTCAATCCATTAAGCAATATCTCATTGTCCACGTGGAAACCCTAGGTTTTCGGTGTGGTAAAGGATGGAGAGGTTGTGGCAAAACATCTTTGCATGTACAAGGGTACTTTGCCACTACTCGACGCCCCTTGTTCAATAGCGTGGCCAACATGTCAATGAAAATGTGTTTTCCACGCCACCAGATGTACGTGGCACTCGGCGGGGTGGTCCCATCAGTACACCCGCCTGTGGCCCATCGCGAGCCCCCTCTTTCTGGTGAGGGGCCTTGTAAGGGACCCCTTGATGGGTGGGGACCCCCTTCTGATGTTGCATTGAGTCAAGCCCAATGTGACAGGGCGGGCCCTGCGTAGCCCATCGGGAATACTCATGATGGGCTCGCGTTCCATCGCTGGAGGTCGCGAGACCTCCAGTGATGGCCGGATAATGTGAGGCACTGTTCGGTAATTCTCTTGCACGGAGGAAGCTTCTCCAAAGCTTCCTCTTTGCAAGGCTGGTCGGCGAGGAATCCTCCTCGCCGTCAAGAAAACCGGATCGGAAATATCCCGGATTTTCCAACATGGAACGCGACGTGTCTTTTGGGAATAAGGCTGCCGGTTTAGGCAGCATAACAAAGTAACGTAGATTATGCCAGGTTTGTTACACGAACAAGAAAGAGTGAGATAAGCATGCATGAAGAATCTGATGTTTGTCACTTAGTAGTAATGTTGTGTTTCCTGAGTTGAAGCTTTTTTTGCGTAATTTGACTGACTCATGTTTTTGGTTCTATGCAAGATGACGCATGGTAGTCTCTGGAACTTGAGTACACATTGTTTTCAGGTGCAGCAGACTCCAGACGCAAGGGGGATTCGGATAAGGTAGAGGGTTAAACTAGGGCTTATTGGGCCAGGCTCATCAAATCTTGGCACGGGTGGGATATAGGGTGTGGGATCTCAAGAACTGAGATGTCGTCTATGCATGCGACAATGAGAGCGACGTATTCTATGATGGAGAGAACTGTCATCCATGGAAGAGGCTATGTTCTGTTTGTGACATTTTTAATTTCCTCTGGGAGTTTATTCAAGAAGTATTATAAGTACATGTATCCCACCTTCACAGTATGCGGTCATTTTTTATGCATGTTTAAACAAAGGAACTATGTCTCCTCAACTGGTTTGTGTTCACCCAATGGAAAATGTTTACAACGCCTATTGTTTGCAATTCACAAAGCATGGATTGTTATTCCATGCGCTACACTTCATGTGTCAAATCCTATTTTTTCCTAGTTGTGTCGTAGTTACACCCTAGTTGTTTCCTAGTTTTCCCCTTCTTGCATCCTAGTTGGGTCATGATCACATTATATTTACAACATAAGTATTTCCTATTCATGCCTTAGTTAAAATCTTAAATCACCCTAGTTGCACCATGGTTGTGCCCTTGTTTGACCCTAGTTACACCCTCATTGTCCCCTAGTTACACTGTTGTTGCGCCTAAGTTACGCCCTACTTACTCCCTAAGTTACACCTTACTTGCTGCCAACAAGTGACTTAATTATGCCATAGTTCCAATTTCGTTGTGTCTTGGTTGGTTCCTAGTTATGTGTCCCAGTTCATTCATAGTTCTAATTCTATAGCATCCCAATTGCACCCTAGTTGTGCCCTTGTTGCACCGTAATTGCACCCTAGTTACGCTCATGTTGTTGCCAAAATGTGTCCTAATTGCAAACAAGTTTCACCCTATTCATCCCCTATTTGTGACCAGATTGTGGCTGATCTGTACCTTACACCCTCCCTAGGTGCGTTATAGTGACACCATTTTCCTCCCCTCTTCATGTCGCATTTCAACTTAAGTTCACGACCAGTTATACGGTGGCTACAGGCAAGGTGCATCCAAGTTTCTTCAAAGGTCAGGTATAGTTAGACCTTATACACACCCTAGTAATACCTTATTCACACCCTCATTACACCCTGTTGATACCATGATTATTTCCTGGTTATTTCTTTGTTTGGCCCCAAAGATGCCCTAGTTGCATCAAAACTAGGTTGTAATGAAGCCCTGGTTTTGTCGTTGTTTTTCTGCTAGTTTTGGCCTGGTTGCAACGAAGGTTTTCCCCTGTTTATCCTAGTTGGCACCTAGCTAGACCCAAGCTACGCCCTACGTGGATCCTAACTGTATCGTTCTTGCGTCGCGGTTGCATTTTAGTTTTGCCCTAGTTATGCATTTTCCACGACTTAGTAACTCCTAAGTTAAGCCCATGTTGTGTCCTACTAAAGTGCAAGTTGCATCTTAGGTAAGCCCCTCATTTTGCAGTTGCATTCTCATTCAACCCTAGTTGCTTCGTATCTATAACCTAGAATCAGCCTCATTTGTTGCAGCATCCTTTTGATTTAGCTTCACCCTGGCTGCATCTTGGTTGCACACTAGTTACACCTTGATAGTGCATTCACCCCACCCTAGTTTCTTCCTGCATGTACCCTTATTGTACTTTAGTTCTACCCTAATCATGCACTATCCGCATCCTTTTCATGCCCTATTTGTGTCCAGGTGTGTCTTGGTTTGTTTAGGCCTACTTATGTCCTAGTTGTAGTGTTGTACTTGTGCCCTGGTTGCATCTTATTTGCGTCCTAGTTTATACCTGTTTTTGCCCTAATTACACCCAAACTGAGCCCTATGTCTACCTTATTTGCATTGAAGATAAGCTTCAAATGCTCTGTATGTCATACCTTGGTTCACCTTAGAGCCTAAATGAAATGTTAATGCATCCTAATTGCATTCCAGTTGCACTCCACGTGTGTTATAATTGTGTCCTTGTTGCACTCCAGTTGCAACTATGTTGCGCTACACTTGTGTTGTAGTTTCGGCCAAGTTACATCTTTGCTATGTTTTGTATGCGCCCTAGTTGCAACCTACTTCAACCCAGATCACTAACTAGTTATGCACTGATTACATCATCACTGCGTCTTGCAAACTCCCTAGCTATCGCCTAATTACGCTCTAGTTGCACTTCTCCACAACAACCTCGTTGCTCCCTTTTTCCACCCCAAGCGCTCCCTCATTGTTTCCAAGTTGCACCATAACTTCGTCTTAAGTTTTCCTTGGTTCTCCTTTGTTACGTCCTAGACCTCCCCTACTTGTGCCCTTTTCCTGTCTCTTTGCATCATGTTTTCACCCTAGTGTGGCCTTGTCGTCACCTAGATACGCCCTAGTTGTGATGTAGTTGTCCTATGTTAATGTCCTAGTTTAACCCTATTTGTGCTCTACTTACACCCTAGTTTCTTGTTCATTGTGCCATAGTCAAAAGAGGAACTAGGACTGTGTACCAGTTACTTCTATGACACGCCCTAGTCGCACCAAGGTTGAGCCCTACTTGTATCATATTTGTTCACAAGTTTCACTCTGTATGTCAGTAGTACAACACAATCTAATTATGATTATGCTCATAGCTTTGCCATAGTTGCGCATTGAATAAAACCTGATTGTGCTCTACTTGCATCCCAATTATTCTCTAGATTCTCCCTAGTTGTGTCGTGATTACATTCTGGTTACGACCTTATCACGTCTTAGTTGTACCATAATTGTGTACTAGTTGTGCCCTTATTCCTCACTAATTGAGCCATAGTTGCTTCCAACTTGTGCCCAAATATGTCCTTGTATAGACCTACTTGCACTCTAGTTGCGACTTAGTTCAGACTTAGTTGCTGCATACTTGTGCCCTACTTTCCCCTAGCTGTGCCCTCATTGCTCTGTGTTCGTACCCTACTTTTACCGTAGTAGAACCTTGGTTATTCTGAAATTTGCCTCACCTGCAACCTTAACACGTTTGCCTTGTAATCTGGTTGTGCTGTTGTTGCACATTTGATGCAACCTAACTTTATCCTAGTTTAGCCCTACTTGCATGCTAGTGGCGTCCTCGTAAAACTCTATGTATGATTTACCTCTAAATAAGTTGAATTCTGGATACATCCTCCTTGATCCCTAGTAGTGCTTTGGTTTCTCCATAAGTCAGTGGTAGGCGTACCCTTGTTGCACCCTATTCGCACCCTAGTTGGACCCTAGTTTTGTCATAGGTGCGCCCGAGGTGTGCCCTCGTTTGTCACTCTTTGCACCTTGGTTGCAACCTAGTTGAGCCCTTGCTGTACGTAGCCATGTTGTGGGTGTACCCTGATTAAATCCATTGTTGTGCCATAGTTGCCCCTTGGTTGCACCCCACTTTTCCCCTCTTTTCGCCTTATATTCATTCTAGTTGCGCCCTTGTTATGGCCTAGTCTTTGCCAAGTTTCATACTTTTGAAACCCTAGCTGCTAGTTACATAAGTCCTCCATCTAGTTACACCCTAGTTACTCCTAATGTGATTCTAAATTCATTCTTAGTTGTGCCTCTGCTGCGCACAAGTTACTCTATAGGTTCGCAACCTCTTCACCCTAGTTATGCTTTGCTTTTGCCCTAGTTCCACCTTTTTTTTGGTCCTAGTTGTGCCTTTTTTCATCTATTTTGTCTGTGTTTTTACCGTAGTTGTACCCCAGATGCTCCCTGGTTTCCCCTTAGCCACGCACTACTTCCGCCGTTGGATGCCCTCGTTGTACCCTAGTTACGTCCTAGTTCTGGCTAAGTTTCACACTACATCCTACTTGTACCCTTGTTCCACCACAGTTAAGCCCTCCTTGCTACCTAATTTTCCCCTTATTGCACTCACTTATTCCCTAGTTGCATTCTAGTTGTACCCTACTTGAGGGGAGGGAGGGGGAGAAGTATGAATTCCAGGAGGAAAGTACGGGGGGGATTGTTTTCTTGATCATGATTTGTTTTTGCACTCACACATTGGCACTCTGGCAAAATGGTGCATTAGTTTTTTTGACGTGTTTTTCTGCTGGATCCAAGGGGGTGAGATCGTGCTGGTAGAGGATTCATTAAGTTGATATGTTCTGTGCTTTTAAAGGAGGAAAAAAAACTGTTTTCTTTGCTCAATGGCACTTGGATTCTCCATAGCCACAACAATCTCCATAGATCAACCATTGTAGGTTGATGAGAAGATGATCTCCCTCTGTCACGCTTAATTGCTTAAACAAGGGCGTGAAGCTGCACGCAAGGCGTGCATGGGTGACGAAGTGAATTGAACGCCTAAACTTAAAGATGCATATGAAAGTTGAAAAAATATGTATGTAAACGATAGAAAGTCAAAACAATGTCTAAGAGGGTTACTACGTGCATGTATACAACACTTGATGAGTATGACTCACTTTGTACAGTTTCCAAACTTTGGCTTTATATTGTTTTTCATACAAAACAAATTTTATATGTTACCCTAGTGATTCTTAACTTCGACAAGTGGATTTTCGTGAATTTAGTGGTCCTTAGTTTTGTTCAAATTCTACCAGGTTTTTATTTACTTGGTGATCTCTTGATTTTGTTGAGAAAAGACGTGGTGGACTCTTAACTTTGGCAAACTTCCGAGTTTATTTCCTTGGTTTTCCTTATTCTTGACGACCGGCCATTCCTCGTATCCATAACTCTCGCGCGCACATCAAACATTTCTCCAACAATGCAACGGTCCCTCACCGCACATGCACACGCTAGGACCCCACCGGTGTTTGCAGCGACGCTATGGAGCAGCAGCAAGTACAATCGACGCATTTAAGTGGAGTGCACTCACGACGCATTCATGCCTACACACAACATTGTGCACTCAACTACACCCTTGTTCTGCTAAGTCTACTATCGCCATGGATCGCTTCATCTTGAAGGTTTCTATGGAGGAAGGCACTTGTCGGCTTCACAACACAAGTCGGCAGGGGCCCCCTCCACGCGCTCCTGCTCCAAAACACCCTGTTGGACGTACGCGCAAAGCCGTCCGTCTGACGTTTGACGACTCCATCGATGCTCAGAGTTCTCCGACATACGTGGGCACGTACCCCTGCGGGCCTAGCATGGATTCGCCCCTCAAAATTCCAGTTTGTGTTCCTTTGGTGATTTGCATGCCAAAGGAACACCAGTAAACCCACCTGCCAATGACATCGGTGCAGGATGCTCCTCCTTGGGTGTTCTCCAACTATGTCCCCTGGTGCAAGCTCATCGAAGGCCCCTCTTCCCTCAACCGAGAACACCAAGGCTGCTCCGCACCCTCATCCAGCCGCTGTGGAGAAGGGCGAGGCCCTGGTGCACGTCGCCGACCGTGGTTCGCGCTGTCCTCCTACTACTGAGGAGGAGGGGAAGGCACGAGTGGAAGACAAAGTCCATGCACCGCGGCGTTCACAGAGGCAACCTCGTGTGACTCCCCTTGTCATTGGTTTGTCGACTGGTGGGGGGCAACACCATGAGAGTGACGGCACGTCCGACGTGGACAGCTCATCGTCATCGTCTTCAGATGAGCAGTCTTTTGATGACATCACAGACACCGACTACCTGGCCATCGCGCTTTCGGAGGGAAATACATTGATGTCAGCAGGTTCAAGCGCCAGCTTTACAACTACTTGTAAGCGCGGGAAATATGCTGATCAGTTCGGAAGTGGTCATTTCCAGACCATGTACAGGGCCTACAAATCTCAGCCCTCCGCTTTCTTGACGGTGTAGCATCTTTGACGTACATTTAGGACCCCTGATGGTTTTTCTGTTTTTCACCGTCTCGCTCCAAATACTGTGTCAGAGTGGTTTTTAGAAGGGTCAAAAATCCTGAAGAGGCACTATGATGGTGCATTCATTGCTGCGATTGCATCTATACCGTCCGCTCTTGTTAGTGAAAAAAAAAAGAAAGCATGGATGTAAAGGGAAGAGGGCCTGGCTCGCCGACCATTCTGCAATCATCGATGAGATCAAATCGACTCTCCAGGATGCTGGACGGGCGGGGCATGCTCTGAACTTGAAAGTCATCCGGTGGAAAATCCACGGTGTTTTGGCTCGTCACGTGCCGGATCAGCTGGAGCTACTAGGAAAGCATGCTTTCGCACGCTCATGGGTGTGGAAGTTTGTCCACCGGGAGCTGGGATGGAGTTGGTGCAGCGGAACAACTACTGCATTGAAGCTGCTAGCCGACCACGCCGACAAGATCTTGACCTTCCATCGGCGGGCAGCCTGCATGGTGTCGCTTTACGATGTCCATCCCTTCCTTGTCATCAATGGCGATCACACCTCCATCCAATTGCTGCCAACTGCCGGCCACATGTACGCACCGACCGGCAGCGAGGAGGTCAGCATTGTCAGCCTGGAGGACAAGCGGGCGATCACGACCCTCGTGGTGTTGTCGATGAATGGCGAGTTGTTCCCCATGCAACTCATTTTTGGCGATGAAACTACCGGGTGCATCCCACATGGGGACAATGCCAGCAGGTTTCGCGACGCCGGCTGGAACCTGACGTTTATGCCGTCTCATTGGGCGAACGTTGACACCATGAAGGAGTGGGTCCGCGAGATCGTTGTCCCCAACTACAAGAGGACCTGTCGCGCGCTTGGAGTCCGTGAGGGTGAAACCAATCTCCTCCTCGTCCTGGACACGTGGCGTCTACATTGCAGTGCGTCGTTCCAACTGAGGCTGAAGGTCAACTTTTGGTACATGCATACTGTTTACAGTCCTGCAGGATGCATAGGAAAGGCACAGCCAGCGGCTGTTGGCATCATCCGCCCACTAACGAATAAGCTCGAGCAGTTTTTTGCATCATAGGGTGCCGAGCGTAGTTGAGGGGGGGGAGCATGTACATTGGGATGAAAGAGGTCAAAGAAGAGGCATGCGCATGGTTTTTGGAGGCATGGGAGTACATCAGGGATGAGGAGCCCATGGTGAAAAATGCATGGGCGTGCTCAGGGTTCACGGGTGTTTTCGACCCACCATTCAAGCATGCCGCCACACCATTCACGGTGGAACTTGTTTTCCATGATGAGGAGGTGGAGGAGGAGGATGAGGTTGTACATTAGGATCCGCGTTGACATGTCATGTACGAAGGAAACTTTTGTTCTAAGTGTCAATGCCATTGTTCAAACATTCCACTTCGGGACTTGAAAATCTTAGCACACTCAAACACCGAGGACGAGAATGAACTTCGGCACCTATTTTCCACAAAATTTTCACATGCTCAAGTTTGAAGTAGACTACAGCAGCAAAGCTACAAGTGCCTAGAACACATAAACAAAAAATTGTGCGTGTACCCTTGAATTCGATGAATGAATATTCTAGATAATTTCGTGGACTTTTCAATCGACTATTCAATGCAATGAAACAGAAACATTCGGCAACATTTGTCGGGGAAAAAGACCATTCATGTCGAAATTAAGGATGAGTAGGGTGTTTTATTTGGAATAATGTGAAACTACTGATTTTATTTCCCATTTTAAGTTATTGGTTGATCTTGGCTTGTAACAGGTCGAATCCTTAGGTCGTGCTCTGAAGTCGTTGTCAGAGTTCGCAGAATGGCGTTATCAGTCTGCGTCAGGGGTTTTCCCCCTTCACAAGAGTGAGGAGCAATCGTCATCAACCACACAAAACAGGGAGACTCGAATAATTTGACTCTACGAAGGCCCATTTTGGTTTTTAATCCTACCCCTGGTTTTGGGAGCCAAACCGGGGGTTTTTACCTCGAACTCGTGTATTCGTACGAGTTACTTTGTTTTTCTATGTCAAAGTTTGTCGCAAACAAACTTTGATTTATGTCTTGACGTTCTGGCGCGACATCGTCGCGTGCGAGACACGTTGGCGATTTTACGCTAGTTTCTCTTGTCTCTCGTCCCTCGTCCCCCTCCCTCGTCCTCGCTTGCTCGCTTGCGAGGAGGGCAAGTGGGGGCGAGGGCACGAGGCCATGAGGCCTCGCCCTCGAGGCCCTCGCGGGCCCTCAGCCACCGATCGAGCTAAGGCCACGATCGACGGCTAGCGGCTGGCTGGCTGGTGGCCGGCCGGTCACTCGGCCGTCCAGTCGGCCGGCAGCCAGCTGGCCGGCGGCCAGCGAATTGCTGGCGTCTGCCAGCTTTTGCTGACGCGAGAGGTGGTGCGCAACCACCCCTCGCATCTGCGAGGAGGGAGGCTCGTACCAGCCCTCCCGCTACATTTCTCCCCACTTCTTATGAACGGTCTCGGTTCATCAACAACAAGCAAGATTGTCAATTTAGTGAGTCATCAACATTGTGAAAGAAAATTGATAATTTCAACCACCAGCTAAACATGAACACGTGCATGGTACTTGGACCTAAGCTATAGCTTGTAGGTCAGCACGGCTTGCGGCCTCCCCCCTTTAGGCTGGAGCATCCGCGCGACAACCATGTTGGGCGTCGCCAACCTCCTATGGTCACATTCCATGAATGCCTCCTTGTGGGAGTGTTGTTAACCTTTCCGCGTTTAGGTGGTGCCCCCTGACACGCGTCAATCTGTGTGAGTTGCCAGCTTGCACCAATACTCGTTGACCACCCTTGTGGGCAACCTAGATTCAGGCTCCAATGAGTTGTGTTCAGGTTCACGCTCGGCCCAATGAGCAAGGTATTCCCTAACAACCCGCGACCGGAGAGTACGCTCTCGGTGCTGGAGTAGGCGAAGGGCCTCATATTGACCGTCAGCAGAAAGTGCAGTCGGTGGTGGCTGTACGGTTCCCTCTGCCGTGTATGGAGCCAACAAGCTCACATGAAACACGTAATGCATCTTCGTACTCGGGGGAAGCAGCAATCAATATGCCACTGGCCCGATGCCTGCAACGATGGGAAACAATCCAATCCACTCCAATAGAAGTTTTCGTACCCCTTGCGACTTCAACCAAACATTCTTAGTGCTAAGAAGCACTTTGTCACCGATGTCAAATGAGAACTCACGGCAACTTTTGTCGGCATATGCCACTTGTCGTTGCCGAGCAGCTTGAAGTTGACCCTTTGCCTCCTGTAACAAGGCGTTTATGCGCTCGGAAAAGGCTTGAGCAAAAGGAACCTGTCCTCCTATACTCCCACTCTTCACCAATGAAGAGGGCACCACTAGATGCCGACCATTGTTCAACACAAACGGTGTGAACTGTGTGGTCTCGTTCACCGAGTTTTTCACCACAAACTCTGCCAGTGCTAGGAATTCATCCCAGTCATTAATGGCAGGGTCCACGTACATGCGGAGCATTTGTTCCAGAGTGTGTTTCATATGTTTTGTTTGTCCGTCAGTTTGAGGGTGAAACGCTATCGACATTTGCGACTCTCTATCGAAGTACTCGTGCATCTTTTGCCAGAACTTACTAGCAAATTTTTTTATCTCGATCGGAGATAATGCGCAACGGCAAGCCGTAGTACTTTACGATACCCTCAAAGAAGAGACGAGCGGTCTCCTCTACGTTCACGTCAGTGGTTGTAGGAATGACGCGTGTCATCTTCGTTAGAAGATCCACAACCACTAACATGGCATCGTGGCCACGGGCCGTGTTCGGAAGACCTATAGTGAAGTCCATGCTGACGCACTCCCATGGAGTCCCAGGAATGTGAAGCTGTTGGAGGATTCCAGCAGGATTTTTGTTTCTAGCCATATCCCAAAGACATGGATCGCATGTCATGCAATACTTATGGACATTGACACTCCATCTTGGCCACCAATACTGGTCCGAGAGTGCCTGTCCAGTTTTTCGAGGTCCCACATGACCTGCGATCGGCAGGTCGTGGAACTTGGAGATAATCTTCACTCAAAGGTCTCCCGAGTTTGGCACAACTTGCTCTTCGTGCCAGAAGATTACAGCGGCCTGCACCAATCCTTACTTGTCCAGATCTCAAGATTCTAGAAGCCAAGAATCCACGCAATATCCCATCCGGATCCTGTTTACAAAGCCGTTGTTGTGGAGAATCTCTCGAGGTGGTTGCCGCACAGGTGCAGGAGCTTCTGGTGTTTGCACGGTTGCTGTTGCAATGGCCATGAAACACCCACCGACCTTGGTGGTTGCCTTGATTTCCAAAGGCTGTCGGCTTAGTGGATCGGCCACGTTGATGCGTTCAGGCCGGTATTCCCATGTGAACAAAAACCGGCTCAGGTATTCACTCCAATGTACGTGCTGTCTTGACAGGTTTGGTTCCGTTTCAAAAACCACCAATGGGTTATGGTCGGTCACGACCGTCACACCCCCTTCAGCACCCTTAAGGTAGCAATGCCACATCTTGAAAACGTGTACTATCGCAAGGAGCTCCTGATCCCCAGTCGTGTACCGTGTTTCCGCGGGGATGAACTTTTGGCTTTCATACGCAAGTAGGTGACCATTCTGCATGAGGATGGCTCCGAGTACTACTACCAATGCATCACATCGAACCTCCCACGGTTACGATGGATCCGGAAGAGCTAGGACGGGCACCATGGATAGAAGCTCTTTGATTTTGGGAAAAGCGTTCTTGCAATCAGATGTCCATTCCCAATGTACGTCTTTTCAAGTGAGCCTGGTTAGCGGTGCTACCAGGGTCAAATACCCTTGCATAAACCGTCGAAAGTGGTTTGCAAGGCTGAGGAAATAACGAATTTGCCCAACATTTTTGGGGCATGGCGAGTCCACAACGGCTTGGACCTTTTGTGGTTTGACAAGGATGCCGTCCTTGCCGATGATGTGTCCAAGGTATTCGGGCTCATCTTGTGCAAATTTGCACTTGCTCACTTTTGCATAGAACTTTTGTTCCCGAAGGACTGCGAGAACTTTGCGCAGTTGTTATATGTGCTCTTCCATTGATTTGGAGAAAACCAGGATGTTTTCCAAGTAAATCAAGACAAAATGACCGAGTTGCTTGGCGAACGTTTGGTTTATTACTCCTTGGAAGGTTGTCGGGGCATTTGCAAGCCCGAAGCATAACACTCGGAAGTGATAGTGTCCCATGTGCATTCAAAATGCGGTTTTGGGCACATCATCTTTCGTGATGCAGATTTGATGGTACCCTTGGGATAAATCCACGGGCAAAAACACTTTTGCCCCTTGGAGTTGGTCAAAAAGGTCCTCAATCCGCGATAAGGGGAATCGATTTTTCACCGTCAGCTTGTTCAACGCCCGGTACTCCATGCACATGCGTAAACCACCGTCCTTTTTGTTCACAAAAAGGATCGACGCATCGTACGGCAAGCTACTTGGCTCGATCCGCCCTTTTGTAAGGTACTCTTTGATTTGGTGTTTGGCCTCTTGCCATTCTGCTGGACTAAGGCGATACATGGGTCTGAACGGCGGATTCGTCTCCAGTTGCAGCAAAATCGTGTGGCCCATGTGTCTTTCTGGTGGAAGCCCAGCTGGTGGGTCTTGGAACACATCTGAGAAATCCGCAAATAGGGATTTGATCTCTTGTTGCATGTCTTCATTCACATCGTCCTCCAATTTCTATAGCTAAGCGAAGAAGCATCGACAACCTCGTCGAATACGTCTCTTGACCTGCATCGCGGACATGCTCGCACGGACTTTGAGTTGGGTCGGTGATAATTCCCTACTCAGAATCAACGTAAGGCAGGGCTATCCTTTTCGGAGGATCAAACGCTTTGATTCAAAGCATATTAGAGCCTTGTTTTCACGGAGGTAGGGATTGCCTAACACCATGTCAAACGGGTCAAGAAGGTTGAGTACCTTCAACGTGACACTCTGTGTGTACCCTTGGATACAAATTTCCGCTTTACAAGTACCGATCACGGGTACCATACGGTTGTCATCGAAAACAACTGTGTCATTCGATGGCTTGTACTTCAGGCCAATATGTCTTGCAAAACCAAGGCTAACAAAAGAGTCGTCTTCTCAAGTGTCCGCAAGTACGTTCATGGGAGCACCAACTAGGTGTCCTTTGAGCTGTATTGTCATGTTGCCTCTACTCTTCCGAGTGAACAGGCTCGACGACGGCAAGCCAAGTTTGTGATTAACACGGAATCTTTACAACGGGCGTCGCAACTCCCATGATTCACCCACTCGAGTCCACATCTTGTGGGATGTGTGAATTTGGCTAACACCTTCTAGTATTTCAATTTGACTGGGTCAAAATCATCGACTAAAGGTATCGCGAACGTGATTGAACTCATTGCTTTGAGGGCATTTGCTTCAATCACTGTGTCACACAACTCTTACACAATGGTCGGTGTCACCACCACTAAGTACGATCATGCATCTTGTCCGGAGATGCAAGGTTTAGTGTGCAATGTCGGTCAGCAAGTGTAGAATGTGGTTCAACAAGAGGAGAGAAAACAAGAGAGAAATTCGAACTCGTAGAAAACTCAAATTGTTGAACATCCTCATCTGAAAACATGAACCCACACTCGTGATCCAGTTTTACCCATGAATGGTCCCCACTAACTTCACTCAGGGATGGGGAAAACTCATCCCACGGCCTTGTCCGTTACCACAGCCGGTCCCATTATCGCGAACGCGACACTGTCCACGGCCCTGTTTGTGGCCTCCTGCTGCACCCTCCCCACGAGATGCTGCTGCTGCAGCTAACGCCGCGGCCTCTTGTCTACGAACAGTAGCCTTAGGGCACTAAGCCCTAAAGTGGCCCGGCTGCATGCATTTGTGGCAGAGCCCTTTGCGGAAGGCTACGTTGCGACGCTCACTTGCCGCCTACCGTTCCTCATTCTCGTGGCTGCGTTTGTTGTTGGGGCCCTTGTGTCCACCAGCCTTCTTGCCTGGAGGGTTTGCGGGCTACTTGCCCTTGGCGTCGCCTTGCTGTCCAGCTGACCCACCAGACCCTGCAGCGTCCATGCGCATGCCACGACCTTGCTGTGCACGCGCGTTCGACCGTGCATCAAAGTAGTGCTTCGGGTGCGCCGAATACACTTCGCTCATGTAGTCGCGCAACGCCCTCCAGCTTGTCCAAGCTTGGCCAATGGCTGCCGTGGTGGTCTTGTCCTTTAGCTTCTTGCTGGCGAGACCATTACGCAAGTACTCAAGTAGCATGCACTCTGAGTACTTGAAGGTCTGAGTCACATCGCCCTCGGTGAAGCTTTCGGCTTCCTCCACGAGTTCGGTGAACTCGCTCAAGTAGGATTCGAGCGAGCTACCCAGCTACCTGAAGTCCTTGATCTTATGGAAGGCACGCTGCACCTCCTCACGTTGGTTGTACTTCTTACGCATGATCACGCAGAAGGCCTCCCACGGCATGGACTGCCACTCGAGGTACAGCTCGTGCGCACTCCACTCCTTGACCACATACTTGAAGAGTTTGTCTTCAAGCCACGTAGTGGCAAGGTCACCCCACTGGCTGAGTGGAGGCTTGTGGACACGTAGAACGTGCTCCATACGATTCAGCCAGTCGGTTAGCTTCACATCCTTCTGGAAGATCTCCACACTGTGGAGGAAGGACGTGTTCATGATCGACCCCAAAGTGATCGAGGTAGGCAAGTCGTCGCTGCCACCGGCAGTGGTATCCGCGGCTGCGACACGTTGCGCTTGCTGCTGCATCCGCACATGGGTCGTGCTATGCAACGCCTTGTCAAGGTCATTGCATCGGTGGCTTGCCTCATGGGCGGCTAGGCGTTGCAGCTGGCAATCACGGTCAAGGTCTGTGATGCTATGCCCAACGTGGGCGAGCAGGTTGGCGAACGCGAACTTGAGCTCTGATGTCGTCAGAGCATCGACGATAGCCTCCAGGGCCTCGTGTTATCTGTGAACCTTTACCCATTGCAGGAGGGTACGGTCTGCCTACACGCCTCCAAAAAGTCCCACCCTTTTGGAGGAGACTCTCGTCTGCGACAACGCTCAAGTGGGCACTGTCCTGCCCCATTGCGGCCACATCGTAGGAAGGGGGTTCCGTCCCCATTTCTCGGAGTGGTGTCGTATCTCCACCGTCGGTGGTAATCTTGAGTCGACCTGCCGCCTCAGCAACAAACTCCGCGAGCCTACGACAGTCATTGCGAATTGCCTTCGCGGTGTCATCGTCTGGCCCGTTCTCGCGGGAACTTCCCATGTGACTACTCTCAACACCCTTGCTGCTATTGGCAATCTCGTTGCCGTTGTCAGTCTCGCTGCCGTTGGAAGTCTCGCTGCCGTCGGCAACTTCAGGCGATGCGGCGGGCGCCTTATCCTTCTCGAG
The DNA here is from genome assembly GCA_023375785.1 of Penium margaritaceum. Lineage (NCBI taxonomy): Eukaryota > Viridiplantae > Streptophyta > Zygnematophyceae > Desmidiales > Peniaceae > Penium > Penium margaritaceum. The sequence continues at coordinate 132,790 of SZWC01001050.1, forward strand.
CAATCGGCTCGAGTCGGCTGCATGACGATGGCGATGGTTGTGATCCTCGACGCCTTCGCCATCGTCAGTGTTGTGCCCTTCATCGGGGTCCCCAACCAGGAGATCCTCCTCTATCGCGTCGACCGTCGCATGGGGTCCGCCCATGTGCGCGTCGACGTGCTTGTCAAGCACTTTTTCAGCCTCCGCACGCTTCTCGGTGTCGCCAAGGTTGGCTTCGGTTGCCTTAGGCAGTAAGGTGGCCTTAGGCGTTTTGGTTGCCTTACGCGGTACGGTTGCCTTTGGATTGGCAAACCGTACTCGCAGCGGCGGCTCCCATAATTTGGAGTCCGCCGAGGGTGTGTGGTGAGAACGTCACCACCTTGCCATTGTTGGTCTTAGACGGTCCGGCACTTGCCATCTCGTCGCTCGTGCAAGTAGCACGTGAAGATCGTTGTGAGGATCATCCCACAACGTTAAGGAGGAATTGCCTCCCACAAACCCCTTGCTCTCACGACCGGTGAGACAATTATAAATTCAATTTCTGTTTTCCTAGGCCGCCACGTTGGCACAAGGTCGTAGTTTTTGGGAACTAGAATTCCTAAGCCGTGACTCACGGCGAAAGGCAAGGACTAGTACCTAGGAAAACAGAAAACTAAATTCAAAGGAATGACAAAACAAATGTGAGTGTCGCTCACAAGACAAACGCAAAGAATGGCAAAAGAGTTCTAGTAAATCCTAGCAACTCCTTCACTCCCTCTTCTAACTTCTTCTCCTCCCTTTGTCTTCTTGTCTTCTTTGGCCTCCTCTTGGGTCTTTGCACGCCTTGTGCCCTTTGGCGGCGTCTTCCTTGAGCCGGTGACGTTAGGGAGGCCGCCAAAATCTTGAAGGTGTTGTCCATCCTCCTTTTTTGGGTGCTCTCAGGTTGTGAGAGCTCCTGGCCTTAGGAAAACATGCGGTCCCAATTTTTTAGGTGGAGGGAGGAGGGAACCTTGAAAATAGGGGAAAAACTTGGTGGTTTGGGGGTGGACACTCCCCATCCCGTCCCACAAAAATCCTTTAGGTCCTTTGGAAATGAGGAGAGACTGGAGAGAAGAGGCTCCGCCAAGTAGAGCTCTTTTTCAACTCTCCAACGCACTTAACGACACTTCAATCCGTTGGGTGTAGATGCCGTAGTCCCTTCTGGCGTTTCTGTTGCTGCTTGTAGCTGCGGACGGCATTTTACATGGGACGTAGCCGCCATTTCCGTCGAACCCTTGGTCGCGAGGGTCGTCTGGCTCTGAAAACCACTGTAACGAGTTGAACCTCCACCTCCTGCTCTGAAGTCGTCGTCGGAGTTCGCAGAATGGCGTTCTCAGTCCGCATCAGGGGTTTTCCCCCTTCGCAGAACTGAGGGGCAATCGTCATCAACGAACTAGATCAAGGAGACGCGAATATTTTGGGTATGCGGAGGCCCATGTCTGTTTTTAACCCTATCCCTGGTTTTGGGACCCAAACCGGGGGTTTTTACCTCGAACTCGTGTGTTTGCACGGGTTTTCCGTTCCCTCATGTCGAAGTTCGTCGCAATCAAACTTAGATTTATGTTTTGACGTTCTGGCGCGAAATCGTCGCGTGCGAGACACGTTGGCGATTTGGCGGCAGTTTCTCTCGTCTCTCGTCCCTCGTCCCCCTCCCTTGCCCTCCCTCGCTCGCTTGTGAGGAGGGCGAGCGAGAGCAAGGGCATGAGGCCACGAGGCCTCGCCCTCGAGGCCCTCGCGGGCCCTCAGCCGCCAATCGGGCTCAGCCCGCGATCGACGGGTGGCGGCTGGCCGGTCACTCGGCCGGCTGTCGGCCGTCCAGCCGACGGGCAGCCAGCTGGCTGGCGGCCAGCAAAGTGCTGGCCGTCGGCCATCCTTCTCTGACGCGAGGGGTTGTGCGCAACCACCCCTTGGTTCAGCGAGGAGGGAGTGCCGTACCGGCCCTCCCGGCACATGGCTAGTATTGTTGTTGTACATATGTGATTGATGATTTGAGTTTGCGTTCGTTTACTTCTTGTTTTTTTTGGGTCTCGTGCGTTGGTGTCTTTCCTTTTTGTGGACTTGCTTGAGTTACCTGGACAATATGTGTTGGAATCCCGTTTTGCGTCCGCGGACAACGCTGATTTCATCCTGCCACAGGATGCCTTCATCAAATGCGAGCTCTGTTGGAGGTCGCGTTTAATGACTCAATCCAATGTCGCGTTGGATTGACCTGTTTTCAAGATTTATTTCTTCGCAATCGATGGTCCTTTTTTGTCCATGTCAAACAAAATCGAGAGATTCCTCCACGTGTAGAGGTTTTAGCACTCGACTGGGTCATCTTAGAGGGATTAGTGGTGCGAAGAGGGAAGTATTTGAGAAACTGCTAGGAAGCTTCCTAGCCTTGCTGCTGCTGACGTGGCGACACTGTCCAGTCAGCTGACGCACTAGCAAGCAGGCAGGTGCAGGAAACAGCAAGGATCAGGCTAGGGAGACGCGCAAAGTCTCATAAGCTTCAACAGCTTAGTAAATGCAGAGAGAAATAACAACTGACAGGTCCAGGGCATAAATACCTGCCGCGGCGCACGGCGGGTGTCGCACGCGGCAGTCCAAGAGCTGTCCTAAAACCGGCCCAAAACCACTGTTTTGGCCGTAACTCTGCGCACACATGTCAGAATCCTACGCCGTCTGAACCTAGACGTGCAGAATCACAAGACGCACGCAACGACTGGTCACATGCAGGCATCCATCGTCGGACAGCAAGTATATAATGCAAAAACATGCAAATGGGGCTCATGCCCAGTCCGCCGAAAGGCGCCTGCAACACGTAGAAGTCACAGCAAGGAGTCCCGGTGACATCTGGGGCTCTGCAACAGTGGTCGGTCAGCTCCAGACGAGTAGCCCGCCGCCTGTCGTCGCGCCGGTGTCACCAGGGCCGCCTGCCTCAGGGATCTGCACGAGTATGGACACGGCCGAGTGGTCACAGTAAACTGTACAGGAACGGTACAAAAACACAACACTCCCCCATGACCCGATGGTACGCATGTCCATAC
>SZWC01001050.1:214729-231061 GCA_023375785.1 Penium margaritaceum
GCGGAGGGAGAGCCAGTGACAAATGCAAATGGTTACCCAAGCAAACGTCTGCACCCACACAGCTGGCACGCCTGGGGTCGTGGCGGTGGGAGATGGTGAGACTGAGAGGTTGGTCTGGACGGAGAGTGGTTGGTGGCAAAGCAGGCAGACCGACTTTCAAACTCTTGCGGAAACATCTGTTGCAGCTTTGTCTGGAACTCAGTGCTCCGCCACCAAATCGTGCTCTCCTTTGCCTTCCGGCATCAGAATTTGAGCTGCTACTACGATGCCTGGTAAAGCAACTTGAAAAAAAAATTGAAGAGCAACTCACTTTGATTTTTTGCTGAGGATCCACTGCAGCTTGCCCTGGAACTCCTTGTTGCGTCGCCGCAGCATGCTCTCCTTCGCCTTCAGCCGCTTCAGCTCTGCGGGCTTCCAGTAGTGCTGACGCGCGCGCGCCACTCGGATCAGGTTGTCCTCCCTTAGCTTCGCCTTGAACTTGCGGATCGCCTTCTCCACGTTGCCGCCCTTCACCTCCACGTAGATGCTGCGCGCCGTGACGGCAAAGGGGGTGCAGGAGCTGGTGGCGGTTTGAGGTCGCGCTATTTGAGCGAGGGAAGAGAGGAGTGAGCGGTGGGGATGGAGCACGAGTGGGATTGCGACGGCATCAGAAGTGAGTGGTCGGGTTGTGGAGAAGAGTTGGTGAGTGGAGGAAGGCACCGAAATGGAGGGAAGGGAGGCAGAGGGATGCGTTGACGTAAAGCCTCTCAAACTGGTGCTGATGCTGGTGATGCTGATGCTGGCGGTGCTGATGCTGGCGGTGCTGATGCTGGTGGTGGCAGTGGTGCTGGTGGTGGGTTGGGTCAAGCCTACAAGCGAACGAAAGAGGTCTGCTGCTGCTGCTGCTGCTGCTGCAGAAGAAGAGGCAGAAGTAGAAGTAGAGATGATCGAAAGGAACAAGGCAAGTCCACACAGCAGGAGAGACCAAGGTTGGAGGGTTCCAGTACGGGAGAGGGAGGGAGGGAAGGGTGGGTGATTCGGTTCGCGTGCTCCATTTGCACGTGGCATGGGCGTTGTGAGGTGCTAAGAGGAGGACCAGATGACGTGAGAGCGACAAGCACAAATGCAGGAGGATCGAGAATGCACAGATGCATGATGCTGTGAAGGAATAATGGATGAGTGTGACATGGCATGGCATGGGATGGCATGGCATGGCACCGTATGGCATGGCATGACATGGCATGGCCTGGCACGGTATGGCATGGCGTGACATGGCATGGAATGGCACAGTATGGCACGGCATGACATAGCATGGCATGGCATAACATGGCGTGACAAGGCATCACATGGCATCGCATGAAATGGCATGGTATGGCCTGGGATGGCATGGGATGGCATGGCTTTGGATGACATGGCATGGCTTGGCTGTGCATGCATGGCATGGCATGACTGGCATGAGCGAGGGCAGGACAAAGACCATCAAAACGAAACGCAGAAGCTCACACGACTGCGTCAGGGATTCTCGCGCATGAGGCTCGACGGTGCTGCGGGTAGCAGCCGCTGCTGATGATGCTGGTGCTGGTGCTGGTGCTGGTGCCGGTGCTGTTGCCAAGGAGTCAGGTGCAGCATGCGCAAAAAGTTGACCAGACAACCACCGAGAGGGAGGCGCGGCCGGTGGCGGAAAGAAGGGGTACGACGGGAAAGAGAACAAACGGGGCCCGCTCGATCGGCGCAGCTGCGCCGCGGCGTTTCTGAACATCTCTGCGCGCCGGCTGCTACCCGCAGCAAATGATCGCACGCGACAGGAGAAGAGCACGCAAGCACGCAAGCAGCCAACAGGAGACTTGTAGCTTGTAGTCTCGTCGCTGTCCGTCGTCCACTTGCTCCGCTTGCACTCACATTGGCATGGCATGAGGGCGAGAACAACATCGGTCAATTCTCAGGATTGGCCGACGTTTTCGATTCTCTTACGTTCTCGGCCTATACACCTTAAACTGCTACATAGTCGGCCGCCTTAGGTTTCACACTGGTACAAACTTGACCGAGGGGATGACCTGACCAGTCGTCACTATATTCCGTGCCGATAGCGAGCGGCATTCAGCGATGACCACAAGATGAATCTGCGAGTAAATTACGTCAGCGCCAGACTCCAACCTGACGTAAAACTCTCACCCATACGCCGCCCTAACGACGAGCTTTCAAGGGCCCATGTGTTTTGAACACATGAAATTTAGAATTAAACTTTGAAATTGGTTAGAACCTGCATATAAATTTAGTAAGAAAATGATGAATAGATCCTTCAATCCAACCATCATCAAACTTCAACTCCGAGCGCCGTTGGTACAGGAAAAAGAAACAATATGATATTTTGGACAACGAGGATGGCCAAAATCTTTGTCCAGTCAAAGGGACCGTCCAACCCTTCAGGTTTTCCTGTAATCTTGAAAATATTTTCCAGGTTTTGTTATCAGGTCAATAAGGAGTTAGATAAATCAAATTCCAGTAACCTTTGGCAACATATCAATCAATCATAACATACTCTTCTAAACCTAAAACGAGAGAATTCAATCTGTCACAGACCAACTACTTCTAACCAGTTTGAGGCCCACATTCTTTCACAAGAGCCTCCTTTTTCTCCTTGGGCAAGGAAAGCATTAAATTTTTTTTGTTCCAACCACACTCCACTCGTGAGGCACTTATAGGCTCAGTTTCATAAAAGCAAATGCGATCATCGAACGCACATCGTACGTGCAGATCCATAATGCATCTATGCTCCCACATGTTCATGATTCTGCTCATACGTGATTTTTTCCAGGATTGGTGACAAGATTGTGTAGCTTCATTAAGATACACATGGACCAAAAAAAACAAAATGCTTCACACCCCTCACTACATCCACCTTCATAAACTCTACGCTGTTAATTCAATAACATAAGAAGGTGTATATTTCATATAGAGATAAATATTTCATTCCAAATAAAATATATTTCAAATGAAAATTACACGTGCCAAAACAATATATAGATTTTTTAATTCCTTTTTAACAATTATTCTTCCATGATGACATTCATGTTTGGCTTACTAAGGTCCTTAAAACAATAACGATCTTAACACTAAGACAACGAGATGGTCCTGAAAGTGGGTAACCACTTGTTCTCACCATAGTATACGACCTTCACAAAGCTAAACACTAGGAAGTGGAACCCAAAGAATCATAATGCATTTCGATCATTCCCAAAACTTTAACCAAGGAAAGAAACATAAAAAAAACGGTTAAGGGTATGGTACTACCTTCAAAAGTACAAATATGGCCTAGTGCAATTTGAATTACTGTATGGTTTCTTGAAATACATAATTTATTACACAGTTTCCAAATCAAATACATAATAACTCAAAATTTTCTCAGTGAAATATCTTATGGTTCACATTATGTATGAACCTTTTTACAAGTTTTTTCTTTAAGAAAAGAAATGATGTTCCAATTGCATTTCAATGCCTCATTTAAAACGGATTCTTTTTATTTAAATCTATACATAGATGATGTTTAATCCAAAAACTCATTCATAAATTTCCATTTGAATCTACATTGAAGTTACGGGCAAATATGTACATTCATCTTTACATAAACATGAAAAGAGCCATACATGAAAAAAAAACATTCTTGTGTACATATTTACCCATTTATAACCAATGATGTACATTTAGTCCAAATTATGCAAAAAAGACGGCTATAACTAATCCTACATATACTACATTACAATTATACAAAAAAAAAATTTTACATGTAAATTAAATACATCAAGGACAAAACTTGGGCACTTGGAGAGTGTCAAAACTGTGATAAAGGAAGATAGTGAGGGGTAGTGTAGCGGGAGGGACGGTTTGACCCTCCATCCTCGTTGATTTAAGGGGTGGTTGTGCACAACCCCTCGCATGAGGGAGGGCTGGTCGGCGACCAGCACTTTGCTCGCCGCTGGAAAGCTCGCTTCTGGCCGGCTTGACGGCCGACATCCCGCCAAGCGATCGGCCGGCCACCAGCCGGCCAACCGCTAGCCGACGATAGTTGCCTTAGCTCGATTGGCGGCTGAGGGGCCACGAGGATCTCAAGGGCGAGGCCTCGTGGCCTTGTGCCCTTGCCCCCTGGCCCTCCTTGCAAGCAAGCAAGCGCGAACGAGGGATACGGGGAGCGAGGTAAGAGCAAGGAAGGAGGGGAGTGCACAAGAGGAGTTGACGCAAAATCGCCGATCATGCCTTGCATGCGAATATTTTGTGTCGACGTGTCAAAAAACAAAACTAAGCTTTGTTTTTACACAAACTATGAGTTTTGTAACCAGAGAACCTATGCAAAAGCACAAGTTCAAGGTATAAATCCTTGGTTCGGGTCCCAAAACTAGGGGTAAGGTTGAAAATAGAAATGAGCCTTCACATAATCCAAATATTTGAGTCTCCCTGCTCTCGTTCATTGATGACAATTGCCCCTCAGTCGTGCGAAAGGGGTATACCCCTGACATAGTTTGAGAACGCCATTCTCCAAACTCCGACAACGACTTTAGAGCAGGAGCTAGAGACTCGACGTGTTGTAAACGTTCTTAGAGCAAAATGACCCCGCAACTAAGGGTTTGACGGAAACGTTGGCTATGCCATATATGAAACGACGTTGGCAACTACAAGTAACAATAGAAATACCAAAATGGACTATGCCATCCATTCTTCACGGATTGAAGCACCTTAAAATGCAATGGAGAGCTTGAAAAAATCCTTACTTAGTGAACTCACCTCGTTTGAGCCTCTCCTCACTTTCGCGATGCTAGGAGGAATCTTGTGGGATGGGATGGGGAGTTTCCACCCTAAAAAACCACAAAATACTCCTCATTTTTATGGCTCCTTCAAAACTCCTTCATACAAAAATTGGGATAGTGCCCCTTCCTACACTTAAGGGCTCTCACGGTGCAAGAGCACCCAAAAATACGAGGGTGAAACCTTTAAGGTTTGTGAAGGCTTGCCGATGCTAGGGGCTCAAAGGAGACGCGACCCAAGAACGTAAGACGAGTCAAGGAGGGTGAAGACAAGTCAAAGGAAATCAAGAAGACAAGAGGAAGACAAAACGTTGCAAGAGAGAGTGAAGGACTTGTTAGGAATTGTTAGAGTTTGTCTTTTTGCACTCTTTTTTGTTGTTTTGTGAGCGCTACCCACATTCGTAATCATTTCGTTATCTTCAAATGTTATGTTTTCCTAGATTCTTGTCACTACCATTTGTTGTGAGTCATTGCTTTGGAAAACTAATTTCAAAATCCACAACCTTATGCCGGCCAAGCAGCCTAGGAAAACAAAACAAAAAAAACTTATGATTGCCTCACCGATGGTGAGATTAAAATCTTAGGAGGCGATTCCTCCTCAAAGTTTTGGGGTGATCCTCACAACGATCTTCAGGTGCTTGTTCCACAAGCAACGAGATGGCTTGTGTCGGACCATTCAAGACCAACAAGGGCAAGGTGGTGACGGCCTCACCACACGCCCTCGGCGGACACCTAATTTTGGAAGCTGCCGCCGCGAGCATGCTTGCCAACCCAAAGGTAAGCATACCGCCTAAGGCAACCGCTGCCAACCTTGGCAATAGTGAGAAGAGTGTGGAGGCCAAAAAGTGCTTGATTAGCATGTCGAAGCGCATGTGGACGAACTCGACACAAGGAACGACGCGATAGAGGAGGATCTCTCGGAGGGGGACCTTAAGGAAGAGCAAGACACATACGATGGCGAAGGTGACTAGCATCGCAATCATCGCCATCGTCGTGCAGCAAACTCAAACCGATTTCTTGAGAAAGGTAAAGTGCTCGCCGCACTGCCTGAATTTGCCAAAGGGAACAAGACTGTCGAGAGCAGCAAAGGCCTTGAAAGCAACCATGCAAGAAGTTTCTACAAGCGAGTCAGAAAACACTGCCGCACAGACAATTTACGATGACCGTTTCAGGCTCAAGGATTTTGCTACTAAGGTGGCGGGTCGACTCAAGATCAACACCGACGGTGGAGGTATGATACCACTTGGAGGAGTGGAGGCAGACCCCCCTTCTTACAATGTGGGCGCATTATGGTCGAGTAGCGCCCACTCGAGTTTCTTCGCTGACGAAAGTCTCCTCCAAAAGGTGGGACTCCTTGGAGGCGTGTACGCGAAATATACCCTCTTGTAGTGGGTAAAGGTGCACGGACAACGCAAGGCCATGATGGCTATTGTGGATGCTCTGACGACATCAGAGCTTAAGTTCGCGTTTGCCAAACTGATAGCCCACGTCCTGTAGAGCATCAAAGACCTCAACCCTGATCGCGAGTTCCAGCACCTGGACGCCGATGAGGCAAGCGTTTGATGCAACAAAGTCGAGAAGGCGCTACAGAGCTTGACCTAGGTACGGATGCAACAGCAAGCGTAGCGTGTCGCAACTTGTCATGCCACTTCCTGTGGCAACTGCGACAGCGTCTTGCCTACCACGACAACATCAGGGCTTGTCAAACACGTCCTTCCTCCATGGTGTGGAGATCTTACAAAAGGGCGTGAAGCTAACCGTTTTGTTAAATTGCATGGAGCACATTCTTTGTGTCCACAAGGCTCCAGTCAGCGCGTATGGCAAACTTGCCACGATGCGGCTTGAAGACAAGCTCTTCAAGTATGTGGTCAAGGAGTGGACTACGCAGGAAAGGCACCTTGAGTGGTAGCCCATGCCGTGGAAGAGTTTTTATACAATTATGCGTAAGAAATGCACTCAGTATAAGGATGCGTAGTGCGCCTTCCACAAAATCAAGGACTTCAGGCTATTGGGTGGCTCGCTTGAAGCTCACTTTAGCGAGTTTATCGCACTCATGGAGAAGCTAACAGCTTCACCAAGGGCAATGGAACTCAGACCTTGAAGTACACGGAGTGCATGCTCTTGGAGAACTTATGTAGCTTTCTTGCATACGAGAAGTTGAAGGATATCACCACCAGAACAGCAACTGTTCAGGCTTGGACAAGTTGTAGGGCATTACAGAACTACATGTGTGAGGTGTATTATGCAATTCCAAAGAAGAACTTGGATGCACGGTTGAATGCGCGTGCAGAGCAAGGCTGCGCCATGTGCATGGACGCTACGAGGGTTGGAGGATTAGCCAGGAAACAGTGCGGGGAAATGGGCAAACAGTCCGTAAGCCCTCTAGTAAAGAAGATTAGCAGGTACAAGACCCCAAAACATAAGCATAGATGTGACAATGAGGAGTTGAAGGTGGCGTGTGAGCGTCGCAACACAACATTTTGCCACGGACTATGCCACAAATGTATGATGCCTGATCATTTCAGGGCTCAATGCCCCGAGGGTGCTCCTGGTGGAAAAGATATTGTGGCGTCAATAGGAGCAACAACACCTTGTGGGGAGGGTGTAGTAGGAGGTCGTGGACAAGGAAGTGGGTAAGGTCGAGGTCATGACAATGGGACAGCACTGGTAATGAAAAAGGCTATGGGGTGGGTTTTCCATACCCTTGAGTGACATTAGTGGGGATTACTCAATGATAAAACTAAATCACAAGTGTGGGTTCATATTTTCATACGAGAATGTTAAAAAATTTGAGTTTTTGACGAGTTAAAATTTCTCTATTTTTTTCTTCCCACTCCTTGAACCTCATTCTGTACTTACTAATTGACATTGCGCACTAAATCTTGCATCATTGGACGAGTTGCACAACCAGACCTAGTTAGTGGTGACGACTCCAACCACAGTGCAATAATTGTGTAACACGGTGATTGAAGCAAGCACCCTCAAATTGATAAGTTCAATCACGTTCACGGTACCTTTAGTCAAAGATTTAGACCCAGTAAAATTGAAAGACCAGAAGGTGCTAACCGAATTCACACGTGCCCACAAGATGTGGATAAGCATAGGTGAATCATGGGAAGTGGGCATCTGCCGTGTAGATTCCAATTTTATAACAAACTCAGCTTGTCATCGTCAAGCGTGTTCACTCCGACGAGTGTTGGCAATATGACAATACAACTCAACGGATACCTAGCTAGTGCTCTTGTGAACATACTTGCTTACACTGGAGAAGATGACTCCTTTGTTAGACTTGGCTTTACTGAACAAGTTGGCCTAAAGTACAAGCCTTGGAATGATGGAGTTGTCCTCGGTGACAACCGTACGGTACCCTTGATCCGTACTTGTAAAGCAAAAACTTGTATTCAAGGGTATACACAAAATGCTACAATGAAGGTACGCAATCTTCTTGACCCGTTGGACGTGGTGCTAGGCGATCCCTGCCTCTGTGAAAACAAGGCCCTAATGTTCTCTGAATCAAAATATTTTATCATAAAAAATGGATAGTGTCGCTTTACATTGATTCTCAGTACAAAATTATCGCTGAATCAACTCAAAGTCCATGCCAGCTTGTGTTTAATGTAGGTGAAGAGACATATTCGAAAACGTTTTTGATACTTCTTGGCTCAGCTAGATAGAGTGGAGGATGACATGAAAAAAGACACACGACAAGAGACAAAATCCTTACTAGAGGAGTTCACAAATGTATTCCAAGCCTCACCGGCTTGGCTCCACCAGAAAGACACACAAGCCACACGATTGCATTGCAACCCGAGGCGCCTCCTCTGTTTAGATCGAGGTATCGTCTTAGTCCAGCAAAAAGGCGAGAAGCCAAATGCCAAATCAAAGAGAACCTTCTAAAAGGATGGATCAAGCCAAGTAGCTTGCCGTATGGTACTCTAATCCTTTTTTTAACAAAAGGACTTCAGTTTACGTATGTCCGTGGATTATCAGTCGTTGAACAAGATGACGATGAGAAATTGATTCCATTTATCACTTATTCAGCACCTTTTCTACCAAATCCAAGGGGCAAAATTATTCTTTTGTTGGATTTGTCTCAAGGGTACCATCAAATCTACAACACGCAGGATGATGTGCCCAAAAATAATTTGGAATGCACATGGGACACTATCATTTTTGACTGTTATGGTTTGGGCTTACAAATTCCCTGGCAACCTTCCAAGGAGATATGACTCAAACGTTACCCAAGCAACTCGGTCTGTTTGTCTTGGTTTACTAGATGAAATCTTGGTTCTCTCTAAATTAATGGAAGAGCACATAGAATATCTGCATGAAGTCCTCGTAATCCTTTGGGAACAAATTTTCTATGCAAAAGTGAGCAAGTGCAAATTTGCATAAGATGAGATCAAATGCCTTGGACACATCGTTTGCAAGGACGGCATCCTCGTCAACCCACCAAAGGTTCAAGCTATTGTAGACTGGCCACGCCCGGAAAATGTTGGGCACATTTGGTCTTTCCTTAGCCTTGAAAACTACTTTTGACGGTTCATGTAAGGATGTTTGACCCTACTGGCACCACTAAGGATGCTCACGCAAAAAGATGTTGATTGCAAATGGACATCTAATATCAAGAACACTTTTCTCAAAAAGAGAAAGCTTCTTTCCATAGCATCTGTCCTAGCTCTACTACATCCATTGCATCCATGGGAGGTTGGATGTGATGCATTGGTAGAAGAACTTGGATCCCTCCTCATGCAGAACGGTCACCTACCTAGTCGTGTATGAGGGCAAGAAGCTCATCCACGTGAAAACGCGATACACGACATGGGATCAAGAGCTCCTTGCACTAGTACACGCTGTCAAGATGTGGCATTTGTACCTCAAGGGTACTAAAGGGGGTGTGACGGTCCTGAATCTCCATAACCCATCGATATGTTTTCAAAACAATCAAACTTGACAAGAATACATGTGTGTTGGAGCAAACATCTGAGTGAATTCTCGTTCACATGCGAATATAGGCCAAGACACATCAATGTGCCTGATTCACTAAGCCGATTGGTGATGGAAATTAAACCAACCACCGAGGCTAGTGGGTATTTGACAGCCATTGCAACTGCAATAATACAAACACCAAATCCCTCTACACCTCTCTGATAACCATCTCAAGAGAATATCCTTTACAACGGTTTTGTAAACAGGATAAGGATGGGATATTGTGTGGAGTTTTTGTTTCAAGACTCTCAAAATTAGGATAAGTACGGATTGGTGGAGGCAGGAGAAATCTTGTTACACGGAGAAACATTTGTTATGCCAAAGACAAAAGAACTTTGAGCAAAGATTATCTTCCAATTCCACGACCAGCCGGTCACAGGTCATGTGGGACCTTGAAAGACCAGACAAGCATTCTTGAACCATTATTGGTGGGGAAGATAATCTGTAAATGTCCAAAAGTATTGCATGATATGAGACCCATGTTTTCGGAATAAGGCTAGTAACAAGAAGACTATTGTACTTCTCCAACAACTTTCCATTCTTAGGACTTTATAGGAGTGCGTCACCATCGACTTTACTATAGGTTTTTGCAACACAGACCGTAACCACGATGGAATACTAGTTATTGTGGATCTTTTGACAAAGATAAAACACTTCATTCTTTGAACCACTGATGTGAACGTAGAGGAGACCGCTCGTCTCTTCTTTGAAGATGTCATAAAGTACCACAATTCACTGTTGTGTATTATCTCTGATCAAGACAAAAAAATTGCTATTAAGTTCAGGCTAAAGATGCACGAGTACTTCGGTAGCAAGTCGTAGATGTCGACAGCATTTCACCCTCAAACTGGCGGACAAAAAAAGCGCATGAAATGAACTCTAGAAGAAAAGCATCATATGTATGTGGACCTTGCCATGAATGACTGGGACAATTTATAGCACTGGCAGAGTTTGCGTTAAACAACTTGGTAAACGAGTCTACAGTGTTCACACAACTTGTGTTGAACAGTGGTTGGCATCCATTGGTGCCCTCTTTATTGGTGAAAAGTGGGAGTACATAAGGACATATTCCTTCTCCTCAAGCCTTTGCCAAGTGCATTGAGTCGTTGTTACAATAGGCGAAGGGTCAACTTCAAGCTGCTTGGCAACGACAAAAGTCACTGTGAGGTCTTGTTTGACATCGGTGACAAATGCTGCTTAGCACAAAGAATCTTTAGCTAAAGTCGCCAGGGGCGCAAAAACATCTACCAATAAGGATTGGGCCATTTCCCATTATTCCACGCACCCGGCCAGTTGCATACCAATTACTACTTCCTTCGAGTATGAAGATACATGATTTGTTTCATGTGAGCGTGTTGGCTTCGTACACGGCAGTGAGAACCGTCTAACCACTACCGGTAGTCCTTGTTGCCGATGGCGAAATATAAAGTTCTTTGCCTACTCTAGCACTAAGAGCATACTCTCCATTCACGGGTTCTCAGGGAATACCTCATCCTTTTTGGCCGAGTGTGGACCTGGACATAACTCATGGGAGCCTGAATCTCGGTTGCCCATAGGAGTGGTCAACGAGTATTTTAGTGAGCTAGCACTTTGCACGAATTGAAGCGTGTCGAGGGGAACCACCTAAATGCGGAAAATGTTGACAACATTCCAGCAGGGGGGCATTCATGGACTACAACCATAGGAGGTTGGGGATGCCGGACATGGTTGTCGTACGGATGCTTCGGCGTAAAGGGGGGAGGTCACTAGCTGTGCTGAATGACAAGCTACAACTTAGGTCCAAGTGCTAATCACGTGTTCATGTTTAACTTATGATGGAAATTATTCAATTTTCTTTCAAAATGTTGATGAATCGTTGACTAAAAATCTTGCTTGTTCATGAACGGGGACGATTCATAATAAGTGGGGAGGAATGTAGCGGGAGGGCCGGTTCTGCCCTCCCTCCTTGCTAAAATGAGGGGTGGTTGCGCACCACTCCTCATTTCAATGAGGGCTGGATGGCGCCCAACACTTTGCTTGCCGTAGGCTAGCTCAATACCTCAGCGTGATCGGCGGCTGATGGGCCACGAGGGCATCAAGCGCAAGGCCTCGTGGCCTCGTGCCCTTGCCCCCTCCTCGCCCTCCTTGTAAGCGAGCAAGCAAGGACAAGGGATAGGGGGAGCAAGGTGAGAGCAAGGAATGAGGGGAGTGCAGAAGAGGAGTTGGCACGAAATCGCCAATCATGCCTCACACGTGACGATTTGAGCGCTGACACATAAAAAACAAAACTTGAGTTTGTTTAGGGAAAACTATGAGATTTGAAACTGGAAAACTTGTGTTAATGCACGAGTTTGAGGTAAAAAGCTGTGGTTTGGGTCCTAAAACTTGTGTTAAGGTTGAAAAAAGAAATTGGCCACCGGAGACTCGTAACATTCAAGTCTCCTTGTTGTGAGTTGTTGATGAAGATTTCCCCTCAGTCTGGCGAAGGGGGTAAGCCCTTGACGCGGACTTAGAATGTTATTCTCCAAACTCCATTGACAAATTTAGAAGAAGAGGAGGGGACTTGACACATTAAAAGTGGTGGAGAGTTGTTTTTTAGATAATTATATGTCAAATGGAGGGTTCGTTGCAATGAGTGATTATGGCTCATACAATACCGTGGAACTTTTTTTGAAATAAAGAACTCTTTGACGTATCTTTACTTAGCCTCATCCTCTTGCTTCACATTTTCCTTTTTAAAGTACAACAATTTGACTTCCAATTTTATGTAAAAACATGAAGTTCTATGTCAAACGCATCAAGTTACGATGTACTCTTACCTTCCCCCTAGGCCTGTCAAGAAATTGCTAAGTTATAAGGTAGGTAAGTTTGTTAAAGTAGCACACCAATGGGCATGTGCCATGAAGAAGTCTACTGAAGGGATGAGTAAGGATAGTTTTGATGGAGGAAACATTTGGAAGATGAGTATAGTAGAGGTTGAAGAAAAAGGGAAATGGAGGTGACTTCAAAGACATGGAAGTAAGTCTCTCATTTAGTCCTTCTTTGCATGGAGAATGGAGCTTACTTCTATGTCTTTCGAGACATATAGCCCACCCACCCGCCTTTGAACAAAAAGCAACCTAAACTACACGTGTGATGCCGCTATCTCTTGATCACTAACAACGAGAAGAGAGAAAGACATTTCAAGGCCACATGCGATGCGCTCATGGCGCATGACTTGTGGCCTCATCCGTAAGTGTTTCAGACCCTTAATAGTTGGAATTGTGATTTGTTCAAATGAGGTTTTTTCAAGGTTTGTGGGGAGTTTGAAATGTCCAATGCATTGAATGGGAACCTCCTAGACTACGACATCATGAGGCATTATAGGTGCCTTTGAAACAATACACACTCATATCCCTTGTGTATAATTGGTGATTAGATTGAATAAGGTTTTATGTTTGAAGGAAGGTTTGATGATTGAACTTGGTTTGTTTTTCTTGTTTTCCTTAAGCTACTAGACGGATTACCAGAGATCCCCTTTCAAAGAAGGACTTTGGCCGATCGACGACCAAGAACAAAAGTGACAAATCATGGACCTTTCAAGCCATGGATTCGTCGACAGCTAGTTAACGTATGGCAAGGTATGTAATCAACACCTTGCATTGCTGACTGTCGATTGGTCAGATGGCGATGACCTTGGTTTTCCTCGAATTTTGTCACATGTTGCAAAGGAGCATGATTTTGAGTTGGGTTGCATAGTTTTTCATTTTTTTTGTTCTTCTTTTTTCACAATGTTTTTGCCCATAGTCAGAAAATGTCTCCTGGGGGTTGAATATCCCATTGAGTTTGGAGTGTATGTTAAAGTTTACTAGTAGGAAACATTGACATCGCACCTCTAAGGGATTCCATTTTCTCATTTTAAAGTCATATAATGAATCTACCTCTCACCATGACACTACACAACCATACCCTCTTCGCATTTGTGAATGAGCATGGGTAAATGATTCATTGTTATGCCTCATGGCCTTTCATAAAGGAGGGAGAAAGGAGAATTTTGGGATGCCTAACAAGGTCCGGTAAGTCATGAATTCGGCCTTTTGGTTTGCCATAGCCACTAGTTTTTCTGGTCTTTGTATCATCTAAGGTGAAGATTATTTAGGCAATAACAAATAATTTGATTTGTAATCCCTTCTTGGTCGGGTTCGAGTGTGTGCACAATGAGGTATTCATGTTCCTTTTCCACCTATTATAATGCAATACATGTTTTTAACATTAATTTTTAACAAATTTGAGACAAAACTTTCATGAGCATAGAACTTATACAACCATGCATCAAGTTTTTGAATCTTTGAGCACCTCCCAATTTCTTGTTGAAATGTCTTAATTCAAGCGTTGACTATATAGCTTCATACACGTCACAAATAATGAGTGCTAAACCATGGTTAATTTGAGTTCTCATGTCTTCATACACGTGGCTAGTGGTCTACGACTTCTGTGAAGTTTATGTCACTTACTTTGTATTCTTGGTCGAGTATGTGACATTTATCTGAAGTCACAACTGATGGATTCAGATTATTGTTGTTTGGATTGTGTATCATAGGATGTGTATCAGCCAAATTTCAGGATTCTTTTAGTGTTGAAACTGATAATTTTAGGCTTTGCTAACTTGGTGCTTTATGAAAGAATCCAAAGTTCTATAATTTGATCGTTTCTCCCATGTAAGAATGAAGTTACATTGTTTCAATGTGAGTAGGGGTTTGATGTTCAAGAAGCACAAAACAATGAGAATATGTGTTTCAAAATCAACATGAAAGGCCCATGAATAGAAATTTATAGCTCATTGATGTTTCACGTGCTACGGAAAGGTTTTTAAGGTTTGCGCAATGCATGATTTTTCATTAGATTTTGCAACGTATATAAATTTAAATGAAAAGTTTACGTGAATTCCTTTTTTAACCCCCTTCTCTTGACCTGGTGTCATGCCTACCTTATGTTGTTGTTCGAGGTTGATGTTCCACGAGGTCCTCTTCAAGCAAAAAGGTTGATAGTCTAAGTGCATTGTACTTGGATGCCCATACAAGTTGAGATGATTGCCATGGTGTGGCTTACCAGCAAAGCAAGTGATCTTGCTGAGAAATGTCAAGGTACGTAGTTTATTTTGAGCTATTGGGGAAATTTGCATGAGCTATGTGACAAAGGTGCACATACGTGCCTTGTCTTGAAAGTCGATGAACGATGATATGATGAGATGAATCACTAGCCATCTAGGCTTACAACACACAAATGAATAGCTTGGTTTGGATGGGGATGGATAAAAAATTATTAGCCCAAGAGAACCAACAGTTATCACTTTGGACGAAACCAATGGGAATCAAACAAATAGAATTGTGGATGGTTGTATCTTCTATCTGATTGCGTGCCTGTTTTTCAATGCCACTTCCTCCAAATGAGTTTTTGCTAAGATACCTCGTTGTTCTAAATTTGCCAGGTTGGATCTCATATCCTATTAGGAAATGTATGGCTGTCCAAAAATTTGCTGTGCACTTGTTCCGGCCCTTCGATTGCCTTACATGAGCGGCAATTAGTAGGGGAGTAGTCGTTGATACGGATGGGGTTCTGAACTGGGCATGAAATAGACATTAGAATGGTTCTTGAAAATTTGCAGACATGCGCATCTGAAACAGGTCCTTGCCCTCGTCCCAATTTTGGCTCGTCAGTCCACGTAGGTTCGGAGTGCGAACAGTGCAGCTCGGAAATACTTGTGCAAATTAAAGATGGTGTATTCATTTCTTTCATCTTCCACGCGCATAGGTCAAGCTATGTACGCAAGTTTTTTCCAAGGGGTAGTTACAGCATTCTCGTATTCACAGCGGTACACGTGTGCATTGTTCAGCAACGGGTGGAAATAGGTGGTCCACACCAATGGCGGGGTAGGCGTTGTTGCCTAGGCAGTTGTAGGCTAGCGCTGGACAGTCACCACATCCTCACCAATGGCGGCCGCTGGCGCAACCGACGAGGCATGGGAGGTCGTGAGCAGCAGCCTGTCGCGCAGCTTGGCAGGCAGCGGGGTGGACATTGCGGCCCCTCTCGCGCTGTCTTGGTACAACGACGCAATGGTGCAGCTGAACCGGCCTGAGCTGCAGCTCATGCCTCCGCTCATTCACCGCCATGGTACACGCCCTTCGACGTCCTCCTGCGTCTGTGACCAGTGCTGCTCCGTTCGTCCGCTTTGTCTGCAGGACCGGTCGGCTGATCTCTGTCTGTCTGTCTGTCTGTCTGTCTGTCTGTCCGTCCATCCGTCCGTCCGTCCATCCGTCCGACCGTCCGTCCGTCCGTCCGTCCGTCCGTCCGTCCGTCCGTCCGTCCGTCCGTCCGTCCTTCCGTCCTTCGGTCCGTCCGTCCGTCCATCCTTCGGTCTGTCCGTCCGTCCGTCCGTCCGTCCGTCCGTCCGTCCGTCCGTCCGTCCGTCCGTCCGTCCGTCCGTCCGTCCGTCCGTCCGTCCGTCCGTCCGTCCGTCCGTCCGTCCGTCCTTCCGTCCTTCGGTCCATCCGTCCGTCCGTCCTTCGGTCTGTCCGTCCGTCCGTCCGTCCGTCCGTCCGTCCGTCCGTTC
>SZWC01001050.1:233635-250056 GCA_023375785.1 Penium margaritaceum
ACCTGCGACCTGGTCACGACCTCAACCTGCGACCTGGTCACGACCTCAACCTGCGACCCGGTCACGACCTCAACCTGCGACCTGGTCACGACCTCGACCTGCGACCTGGTCACGACCTCGACCTGTGACCTGGTCACGACCAGGCGACCTTCGACCGAGTGCACCAAGTTGAAGGTCCAGCTTAACATAGACGTGCGTGTGTGCGTGCGCGCGCACTTGCATGGATGCATTTGTGCACTCGTTTGTGCGTGCGTTTGTGCGTGCGTTTGTGGGTGCATTTAAGCAAGCATTTGTGCGTGCGTGTGTGCGTGCGTGTATGCGTGGGTGCGTACGTGCGTGCGTGCGTGCGTGGGTGCGTGCGTGCGTGCGTGCGTGCGTGCGTGTGTGCGTTCGTGCGTGCGTGTGTGCCTGCTTGCGTTTGTGCGTCCGTTTGTGGGTGCATTTGTGCGAGCGTCTGTTCGTTCGTGCGTCTGCGTGTTTGTGCGTGTGTGCGTGTGTGCATGCATGCATGCCATACCACGTGACGTGATGCCACGGCATGCTGTGTTGTCCCTGCAGGGCCTGCAACTGCGCAGCGGTGCGCACCCTCTGAACATGTTTGTGTCCGCCGTGGTGACCAAGGCGGCAGAGGCGGCGGTGGGGCAAGCACAAGAGCAGGGTGTGGCACACGACGTGGCGTGGACGGTCTACTGGTCGCATGACACTCGACCGGGCAGGCTGGTTGCCATCCAGCGTATGGCTGCCGTTGCTGGTGAGCGCCTTTGCCCTCACATAACTAAATGGTCGTGTTATAGCGTGATTGGATGATAGTTTTTTGACATGATGTCCTGAGGTGATGATGGCACGATGGCATGATGGCGTGATGGCGTGATGGCATGGCATGATGGTGTGATGGTATGATGATGTGATAGTGTCATGGCATGATAATGTGATGGTGTGATGATGTTATGGCATAATGGTGTGATGGTGTGATGGTCCTGAGGCTGATGGTTGTCTCAGACAACCATCTGCAGGCAACTGTGTCCCCCCCCCCTCTGAAGGATAACTGCTGCAAACAGGATGCTCTTGTAAATCACAAGTCTTCAACTTTCAGTCTCTACTCTTGAAATGCAGTCATTAGGTCAACAATGCCAAACGACATGCACACGTACAACATGCACACCTACATCATGCACACGTACAACATGCACACGTACATCATGCACAGGTACAACATGCACACATACATCATGCACGCGCCCATCATGGATTCGCACATCATGCATGCGCACTATGGTTAAAAAAACGCCTCATTTTTCAGTCATACGGGCACACTGTCATATGCTGACGGCGTTGAAAACGCCCGTATGGATCCAAATTTAGAAAAAAATATATCATTTTTAGCTACCATCTCGGTTGGCGGCCTGAACCTACTTTGAGACCCAAACCGGAAGTTTACCCCTACCCTTCATACTTAAGAAAAGAATTCCCCCATTGGCCGATTTTCTTGTCTTTCCTGTGGCAGGGGGGGTGCGGGGGAGGTCTCATTCATGGGGACATGGTGACATGACATGAATGGCATGATGACTTCATGACATGACATGACATGTTGGTGGTGGGTGGCCCCCTTCGGGGGGCCCGGGGGGGGGGGGGGGGGGGGGGGGGGGAGATGGGGGGATTTTTCACGGGAGGTAAAAATGAGGTGTATCGTTGAAAAATGAGGCCGTTAATAACGCAGCGCTGTTTTCAGCGTTTAAAACGATGAGGCGTTTTTTAAACCATAGCATGCGCACATCATGCATGCTCCCATCATGCATGCGCACAACATGCACACGTACATCATGCATGTGCACATCATGCTTGCGCAGGAGTGGCATACCTAGACGATCAAGACTCACACCTCTGCATCCACCCTGAGTATGGTCCGTGGTTCTCGCTGCGTGCTGTCATCCTCTTCAACGTGCCGCCTCCCACTCAAAGGCCACAGGTGCTTTGCGCTCACACACTCACGCACTGTGTTCATTAGGCAGCTGTGCTTTGGTCTCAGCGTCTCAGCCTCTCAGCCTGCCCTTGTGCACCCATGCCTGCGCCCGCACACGTATCAGCTCCTTGTGCCTTGCTCCTTGCGCCCTTGGGCATGTCGCCTGCTGTGCCCTAGCACTTGTCCATACCTGGCCCCGCTCTTGCGCTTGCTGTTGATCCCATGTTTTGCTAACTGAAGGCCTCAGAGTCTCCCCCCCCCCCCCCCCCCCCCCCCCCCCCCCCCCCCCCCCCTCCTCCCCCTCCCCACCCCTCTCCCCCACACCCACTGCATGACCACCAGGGGCATTTTCAAGTGTGCAGTGCTGAGGTGATGGGCTAACCTTTCCAGCATTTTGTGTGCACACACAAGTTAGTGAAGCAGATGCCTCACACAGGTTTCGTATGTCGTCTGTGATATTGCCTCCTCACTGTGTGTTGTCATTTCCTTCACCATGCTTGTGTGCTGCGACCGTCTGCTGCCCATGCTTGTGTGCTGCGATCGTCTGCTGCCCATGCTTGTGTGCTGCGATCGTCTGCTGCCCATGCTTGTGTGCTGCGACCGTCGGCTGCCCATGCTTGTGTGCTGCGATCGTCTGCTGCCCATGCTTGTGTGCTGCGATCGTCTGCTGCCCATGCTTGCGTGCTAGGACCGTCTGCTGCCCACCGGACGCAAGGCACAGCGACACACCCAGACACAATCACCATGGTCCTCGTGCTGCCGTGGGTGATTCGTCCTCTGGATGTTCCCCGGGGTATGTTGCGTTGCGCATCGTCAAGCCAAGCATGCTATCCCAACGTCAAGCCAAGCATGCAATCCCAACGTCAAGCCAAGCATGCAATCCCAACGTCAAGCCAAGCATGCAATCCCAACGTCAAGCCAAGCATGCAATCCCAACGTCAAGCCAAGCATGCAATCCCAACGTCAAGCCAAGCATGCAATCCCAACGTCAAGCCGAGCATGCAATCCCAACGTCAAGCCAAACATGCAATCCCAACGTCAAGCCAACCATGCAATCCCAACGTCAAGCCAAACATGCAATCCCAACGTCAAGCCAAACATGCAATCCCAACGTCAAGCCAAACATGCAATCCCAACGTCAAGCCAACCATGCAATCCCAACGTCAAGCCAAACATGCAATCCCAACGTCAAGCCAAAATCTCGCCACTTTGTCTCCCCGCAGGCGGTTCCATGCCCACTGGACGACGCAGCGCGCGCGAGAGTGCAGCACGCCATGGCAGCAGCACTCAAAGGCCCGCAGGAGGCGGCCGCCAGCAGCAGCCACTGCAGCACCATGAGCGCGAGAGGGGAGGACAAGGACGGCATCGACGCCAAAGCGCTGCGTCAGCACGGTTGATATCCATGACCTTTGCCTTTCATTCTCGAAATGAGTACAGGAGGCCTGGGTTTGTTAACGTTGTGTGTTGGTTTTTTCTGCCGCGCACATGTGTAAGCACCCATCTGTGCGACACACTGCATGCGACTCCCATGCCCCTCCCTTCCCCTCCTCCTCATCGCCCTCCACATCTGCCCCCATCAGCTGCCTCTTTTCCATGTTCCTCAGTCCCCCCCCCCCCCCCCCCCCCCCCCCCCCCCCCNCCCTCCCCAGATTTCATCAGACCTTGCAAAGGACCCCTTCTGATCACTGCCACATGTCCTGCCTGCCTCACTTTGTATGCGTTTGGACCATTCTCTTGCGCTTGCTGTTGCAGTGGTTGGCGCGTGGCAGCTGTGGGTTGCATCGCGTGACGCCATTTCGCCTCGCCATGCACACCGCTACACGGAGGAGCAGATTCAGTACCACTACACAACGAGCCGCTCTGTTCTCGACAGAATCTTGGCGGCTTCCTAGTGGAGAGCGTTTGGTGCACGGTTCTTTAACATTATTTTCCGGCCACCTCTGGCCGTACAAACAACGACCGTTGCATGGATGCAGCAGGCCGCTCTGATTTGGTAAAGCCCGGTCATGCCGAGTTTGAAAGCGCTGCCGCCTCAAGAGCAGATTGTTTCTGGACAAGAATGTTAGGTCAAAATGTAACCTACTTCTGACCAATGTCGACTCTCTTATGACTGTGCCTCGAAGTTAGGATGATACAAATTTCAGCCAGCTAGACCGTACCACGATAACCCCTAACCTGCTTTGACTTGTCGAAACTGGCCAACAGGTTTGTAGAGATCAAGCGAGAGACTGAAGAAACCCTCTAAGGGACATGTGTGAGAGGGAATGCTGTGTGTGTATGAATGCCATGGACGGCGCAAATTTTGGCTGAGAGATTGTGAAGATAAGGTTAAGAATAAAGGAAGGAGCGATACACTGACTCGAACGTAGTGTTAGAGCTCCTGTAGGGACCGCCTGCACTAGCAGGCCTTAGTCGCGACTCAACATGCCCTTGTTGTCCCCACCCAAAGTTGCAATACTGCGATGTTTGGGTACCGCGGGTACTCAGTACCGCATAACTAGTGTACCATGGTATTGAGTACCGCGGTATCCTACTTCTTTGGGAGGTTAGTACCGATACCGGTTACACTCCTTCAGTAGGACTTGTATGGATGAATTACCACGGTACTTACAGTGTACCGTGGTACACGGTATAATGCACAAAACGTAAATCATAACAATACGTGTACCATGGTACTCAAATAGACATGCACTGCCCTTGTTACATTATCTCAATTTTTACATTGACTCAACAAAACGAACATGCCGGCGATGGATGAAGCAGGAAGGTGATTGTAAACCTCGTATTAAAAAAAAAGCAATTTTGTCGAAGAGGTCGACTAAACTTCCCCATGCCTGCAAAATCTGGACATGAGAGAAATGTGATGCTATGTGGAACACTTTCTGCTGCAACTTGGGTATCGATAAATCAAGAGGGTGGCTTTCCAAGGCACGAGAAGGGGGGGGGGGGGGGGGGGCGGTTACATCCCGTCAGGGATGGGCAACACGACGATCAGTTGAATGACAAAACCTGGCCTCCAGCTTTGGCCTCTTTCTCAAGGCCTTTCGGCTCTCGTGCGGAATAGCTCCGTCAATTGTCGATTCAACCATTCAGGGTCTCGTTTCCTCACCATTTCTCCTGCCTGTTAATCAACTTCGGTACAACTACGACCTGATATCTGAAAGGGTCACTATACGAGATACCCGAATAGTAGAAATATAAAGCTGATTCGCCCGTCGTTGAGCGAAAAACAACCAAACTACCCATCAGCCGCCGCTACCGCCACGCCAGTAACAAAGAAAACAGGCAAAAATGCATGGCAAGACCACATGCCATGCGCTGACGACACATGGTATGCAGCGCCCTCCGCTAGTATCACAAACCCTTTCGTTGAAGGGTTTGTGATACTAGGGGGGGGAGGTTTGTTTAGAGTTTGAGGGGCGTTCGAGACTCCCTATGCGTTGAAAGGGAACCTGTTGGGCCCCGCTACCGTGGGACCCAGCAAGAGCCCGCGCAAAAATAAAACCCTAAATAAAACCCTCGAATGTAATTCGGGGTATGAGTTGAATGTGGTTTGTGTGTTAAAATCATAGGTTTGCATTTACAAAAAAAATCCAAAACGAAAGAAGGGCGTTTTTCGCTCGATCGCGAGGGAGCGATGACCGCATGCAGGAATTTTTCATGCTTGCCCGTTGACGCATGCCGCGAGCGAGCATGATTTTCGACTGGGCTTTTGAGTAATTTTTTTGCCGCTACCGGGCGGATCAGAGTCACACTTTGCGTTTCATAGGTATCTGAGCTATTTGGCCCTATCTGAAATTTGCGGACATTGTGTTTGAACGAGCCATATCAAGCGAGTATGGACAAGTTTCTATTTGCGTGGATAATTTTGTAACTACCACAATGAGAGAACGATTTATCTCAGTTCTCGTTTACGAAATAGACAACTTTGATTTTCGATGCATGTACATATGAGGGAAATAAAAATGTGTTGTTCAAACTTTAGAATGTGGAAACAATGTCGAACGTTGGCCAGTATTCTTAATCTACGACGAAACTAACAGTGCCACTGATTTGTTTCACAGTGCACGAGTGACCTCGTTAATGTGGGCAACTATATGAAACCTTGTATGTTGTTCTCGTCTGCCGGCATTCGTCATTGTCATTGTCACTAGTATGTGTGTGTCTTGTTCATTCACGTTTTTCATATCGCGTTACCGTTTCATGTTTGAAAGCGAACTATGATCTCTGCCGCGGTACTGTGCCGCGGTACCGTACCGCGGTACAGAAGAGGGGTACCCTGCCAGGTCAGTACTGATACCATACCTGTACCGCTAAAAAAACATACCGTACCGCGGTACTGCAATACCACGGTACAAAAACACGGTATGCCACGGTACCGGAAACATTGCCATCAGCCCTGTTCCCACCAGCTCAGGCTATGTGGCGAGCCACAATGCAAGTATTACAGCTCTGGAGATCTACGGTTCTCACAAATATGTAAGGAGAGCCAAGATGCTAGCAAATTAGCCAAGAGTATTCAAGCTCTCACAGATCCGTGAGAAGCTCCATGCTTCAAGGATGGCGGTGTTGCAACAGCCAGTGTTGCATGTGCATGCGTAGCATCTACCAGTGTTGCAACTGCAGGTGTTACAAGTTCCTGACTTTCAAATGCCAGAGTTGTAGCTACCATTGCTAGAACAACCAGATTTGCAGCTGCGAAGGTTGCGTCTGTCAGAGTTGCAACTACCGGTGTTGCATCTGCCAGTGTTGCAACTGGCAGAGTCTCAACTGCGAGTGTTGCAGCTTCCAGTGTTGCAATTTCCAGAATTGCAACAGCAAGTGTTGCAACTGCCAGTCTTGGAACTGCCACTGTTGCAGCTGCCCGTGTTGCAACAGCAAGATTTGTAACTGCCAGTGTTGCAGCTTCCTAAGTTTCAACCACCACTATTGCAACTGCAAGAGTTGCAACCACTAGTGTTGCAACTGCCAATGTTGCAACTGCAAGTGTTGCAACTGCCAACATTGCAACTGCCAGATTTGTACCAATAAGAATTGTAACTGCCAGAAAGGCAACTGCCAGTGTTACAACTGCTAGTGTTGCACCTGCCAGTGTTGTTACTGCCAGTGTTGCAACTGCAATTCTTGCAATTGCCAAAGGTGCAACTGAAGTAATTGAAACTGCCAGATTTGCAGCTGCCACAGTTGAACAGACAGAGTTGCGACAGCTATTGTTGAAAATGCCAGTGTTGCAACCGCTAGTGCTGCAACTGCCGGATTTGTAACTGCAAAAACTGTAAGTGCCGGAATTGCAACTGCAAGAAAGGCAACTGCAAGAGTTGCAACTGGCAGCATTGCAACTGCCAGTGTTGCAAGTTCCAGGAATGCAACGGCTAGAGTTGTAACTGCCAATTTTGCAATCACCAGTGCTGCAACTGTTGGAGTTGCAACTGCCAGTGTTGCAACAGCCAGAGTTGAAACTTCCATCGTTGCAATTGCCAAAATAGGAACTGCCAGTGTTGCAACTGCCACTGTTGAAACTCCCACTGTTGCAATTTCCAGTGTTGCAACGGCCAATGTTACAACTGCCAGTGTTGTAACTGCAAGAATTGCAGGTGCCAGAGTTTCAACTGCCAGAAAAGCAACTGCAAGAGTTGAAACTACCTGTATTGCAACTGTCAGTGTTGAAACTGCCAGGATTTCAGCTGCCAGTGTTGCAACTGCAAATGCTGCAACTGCCAGTTTTGAAACTGCCATTGGTGCAACTGCTGAAGTTGCAACTTCCAGTATTGCAACTGCCAGAAAGGAAACTGCGATGGTTGAAACTGCCAGTGTTGCACCTGCAAGAGTTGTAACTGCCAGTGTTGCAACTGCCAGTTTTGCAAATTCGGGTCTTGCAACTTCCAGAGTTGCAACTGCCAGTGTTGAAACTGCCGGAGTTGCAACTTCCAGTGCTGCAACTGCTTGTGTTGTAACAACCAGGATTGTAACTGCCACTGTTGCAACTGCCGGTGAAGCAGCTGCCGGTGTTTCAACTGCTACTGTTGCAACTGCCAGTATTGGAAGTGCGATTACTGCAAGTGCTAGTATTGCATCTGCCATTGTTGCATCTGCCAGAATAGCAGATGCCAGTCTTGCAACTGCCAGTGCCAGAACTGCCAGAGTTGCAACAGGGAGTGTTGCAACTGCAAGAATTGCTAAGTCCACAATTCCAACTGCCCGGAATTGCGACTGCTAGTGTATTGATGGCCAGTGTTCAAACGAACATTGTTACAACTGCCAGAGTAGAAGCTGCCAGTGTTGCAACTTCCATTGTTGCAACTTCCAGTGTTGAAACTGCCAGTGTTACAACTGCCAGTGTTGGAAGCGCCAGTGCTGCAACTGTCAGTGTTGCAACTGCCAGTGTTGCAGCTACCAGTGTTGCAACTGCCAGTTTTGCATCTGCCATGTATGCAACTGCCAGTGTTGCAACTGCCAGTGTTACAACTTCCAGTTCAAATTCCAGAGTTGTAACTGCCAGAGTTGCAACTGCAAGTGTTGCAACTGCTGGGGTCGCAACTGCCACTGGTGAAAATTCTAGAGTTACAACTACCAGTGCTGCAATGGCCAGTGTTGCAACTGCCAGTGTTGCAATAGCCAGAGTAGAAACTGCCAGTGTTGTGGCTTCCATTGTTGCAACTGCCTGAGTTACAACTAGCAGTGTTGCAACTGGCAGAGTTCCAACTGTTGGTGTTGCGACTTCCAGTGTTGAAACGCGAGGGGAGTGGCAAAACTGAGTGCAGCACCAAGATGCAGGAACGGCGATGAAGAGGTCACAGAGCAAAGAATCAGGCCGATGCAAGTTTCCAAAAGCGGAAAGATTGAAGGTGTCACAGCATGGAAGTGCAGACACGACGGAGTGAAGCCAAGGAGCGATGATGCGGTGAGTCTGGGTGCAGTACCAGAGGTACGGGCGCTGAGATGTTGGAGGCACCACAGCATGGAAGTGCGGGTGCGAGAGAATGAAGCTGAGGAGAATTGATGGGCCACAGCCAGAGAGGTCGGACACCCAGGAAGGCAAGTGAATGAGAGTAGAGGCATGGAAGTGCCACAGCCCGGAGGCGGGCAGCTAGAAAACAATCATGGAGGAAGGCACCACAGCACGAAGGCAGGCAGAAAAGGAGAGAAGGATGAGAAAAAAATCTTAGTAGATTATCTAGAGCATTTCATCAAGATGAGTACATGTAACTTGCTACTACTAGCCTAGGAAAGGTCCACCTGCTAAGCTGGATAATAGCTAAGGTGCGGCTGCAGACGCGCTGCTGCTGTTGCTGCTGCTGAGCATGGGGGCCCAATGGTTCTGAGTGCAAGGCTTGGCGCTTTGGATGGTTCCCACTCAGGAGTAGAGGATCCCGCGTTCCTGCCTGTTTTCGCATTGCGGCTATCGAACCGCTCAGCCCTTGCTGGTAGATTCCCGCTGGTCCAGTTGGTAGGTCGCAGGTTTGGTCCGGTGATTGCGGGATACCAGCACCAAATGAGACTTTCTCTGCCGTTGCTTGGGAGGGTCAGCCGGGACTGTTGAGTGTGTCCGAATGCCGAGGTGATCTGAAGCACAGAGCATTTTTTATGGGGTATTTTGGGTTTTGGACCAGCAGAGGAGTGACATTGTTGTTGAGCCCGGGATCTTGTGTGTCTTGTGGGTATTGCTTTGTCTTTCCGACAACTAAGGGCACAACTAGGGCGCAACTAGGGCGCAACTAAGGAGCAACTAGGGCGCAACTAGGCTGCGACTAGGGTGAAAAGAGGAAGCAACAAGGATGCAACTAGGGCACAACCGAGGCGCGATTAGGGCGTAACGAGGGTGCAAGAAGGGTGCAACTAAGGTATAAATAGGGTGCAAGTAGGGCAAACTAGGATGCAACTAAGATGCAACTCCGGCGCAATTAGGGTGCAACTAGGGCGCAACAAGGACGCAACTAGGACGCAGCTACATCACAACTAGGATACATCTAGGGCATAGCTCGGGCGCAACTAGAATGCAACCAGGGCACAACTAGGGCGCAACTAGGGTAGGACTAGGATGCAAGTAGGGAGAAACTAGGGCACAACTAGGGCACAACTAGGGCGTAACTAGGGTTCAACATATGTACAACAGGGCATTACCAGGACACAATAAAGGCGCAACTAGGGCGCAACTAGGACACAACTAGGGTGAAATCAAGGTACAAGTTGCATGCAACTAGGGTGCAACTAGGGTACAGCTAGGGCCCAACTAGGGTGCAACTAGTTTGCAACGAGGGAGCAACAAGGGTGTAACTAGTACGTAACTAGGGTGCAACTAGGATGCAACTAGGGTGCACCACGGGAGTAAATAGGGTGAAACCAGGGTGCAACTAGGACGCAACTGCGGCACAACTAGGACGTAACTAGGGTGCAACTAGGGCCCAACTAGGGCACAAGTAGGATACAACTAGGACGTAACTAGGGTGCAACTAGGGTGCAACTAGGGCGGAACTAGAGCGCAACTAGGACACAACTAGGGCACAACTATGAGAAAATCATTGCGAGTCCATGGAAACAAACAGCTCATCAAACCATGGAGTCTAATGAACTCTAGGTCAAGATCTGTCCTAGCAGGTCATAGAAAAATAGTACAATTGTCCGAGTAACAAGGTGTACCCTTGTTACGGGCTGAGACTCGCTAATCGAGTCTCAACCCGAAGTCCGCGAAACCTCGCAACTTTTCCTACGAGCTCCTAGGTTCGGCCGAAACTGGCCACATGTAAGGAAACCTAGTTTGGTCGTACAAAGCCTGCAAAGTACGAACTACTCTAGGCTTTCTACCACACCAAGTACAATATGTTGCAACAGTATTAAGGACACATGTCGGTTTCCCAACAGGGGCAGGCAACGCGTCTTTGCGATCAATGTGGATCACCGCCGTTCGCCGAATCCGTATGCACTGCACACCTGAGGACATAAACGAACGAATATGTATATACATATATGTATATGCAAATATATACATATATATATATATATATGCATATATAGGGTTATCACGCCCCCTTGGCCGAGGGTGTCGCATGCATGCAGCCGAGTACATGGAGTTGTGAGAGGTGGGTGGATGATGGTAGGGCTTTAGTGAGAAAGTCTGCAAGCTGCTCCGTCCCAGGCACCTCGCACACTTGGACCACAACTGCTTCTACTGCCTCGCAGACAAAATGATGTTCAACTCCTATGTTCTTGGTACGTGGGTGCAAGACACCATCATTTTGCATGATGCGACGTGCAGTATAACTATTGCTGTATAGTGGCACAGCCCCCACACTCATTCCTGATTCTCCCAACTACCGTTGCAGCCAGGTTGCTTCACATGTAGCTTCTCCCAATGCCATGTATTCTGCTTCAGCCACACTACGTGCCACACATGATTGTTTTGCACTACGCCATGAGATAGTGGTGCCCCAAAGCCAAAAGACATATCCTCCCCGACTGCGTGCAGTTCTATCCCGCGCATAATCATTGTCACAATACCCATCGAGCAAGGGACCAGTGTCAAGGGAGAAGACGAGGCCCATTGATGCAATGTCAAACACATAGCACAGCAGTTTAAGCAAAACCTTATGATGTGCACTGCGGGGATGCTGACTGAACTGGGCTAGGATGTTCACTGCACGGGAAATGTCTGGTCGGGTGGTGGAGGAAAGATAGGTGGGAGTGCCTGTGATCTGTCTGTACAGTGTGGGATCTGCGTCAGGTTCATAGTCAGTGGTGTTGGTGTCAAGAAGATGCCCATACACGTCTGGAATCATCGGTGAGTGCTGTATGGGGAGATGTTGCACAAGGTGAGAGAAGCGTTCATTCAAGTGTGCTATGAGCCGACCTTGGTGTAGTGTCAGAGTGTGTGTAGCTCTGTTACGAGTGATGGTCATGCCTAGGAATTTGTGTGCCTCTCCTAGGTCGGTCATGCGATAGTGTGTAGTGATTAGTGCTTTCGTGTCTTTTATTAGAGGAAGAGATGGTGAGAAGATCAGTAAATCATCAACATACACCAGGAGGACAACTGGAACACCCCTCACCCAGCGGATGAACAAGGAGGGATCAGACAGACTCTGCAAAGACAGAGAGGTGGCACCTCCATGTGGTGAGCTTGGCGTACACGCGTCTTTGTGATCAAAGTGGATCACCGCCGACCGCCGAATCCATATGCACTGCACACCCGAGGACATAAACGGACGAATATATATATATAGAGGGTTATCAAACTAGGGCACAACTAGGGCGCAACATATGCAGAACTAGGGCATCACCAGAGCGCAACTAGGGCGCAACAAGGACGCAACTAGGGCGCAACTAGGGCGCAACTATGACACAACAAGGAGCCAACTACCGCACAACTAGGACACATCTTGTTCGCAACTGAGGTGCAAATAGGGCGTGGCTAGGGCACAGCTGGTTGCAACTAGGGAACAACTAGGGCGCAACAAGGGTGAAAGTAAGGAACAACTTGGACGCAACCAGAGCGCAAATAGGACCTAAATAGGGTGCGACTCGTGCGTAACTAGGGTACAATTAGGATGCAATTAGGGTGCAACTAGGGTGCAACTAGGCCACAACCAAGACACCACTAGGGCGCAACTAGGGCGCAACCATGGTGTAACTAGGGCACAACTTGGACACAACTATGCTGCAAGAAGGGTACTAGGGTGAAAATAGTGCACAACTAGGGTGAAACTAGCACAAATCCAGGGTGCAAATAGGGTTCAACTAGGACAACACTAGGACGCAACCAAGGTGCAACTAGGGCACAACAAGCGAGCAACTATGACGCAACTTGGGCTTAACTAGGGTGCAACTATGGTACAACTCGGGTGCAAGTAGGACACAACGAGGTCGCAACTAGGGCGCAACTAGGACAGAACTGGGACGCAACTAGGACACGACTAGGGTGCAACTAGTGCACTACTTGGGTGCAACTATGGAATAGCAAGAGGGGATTTAGGGTCCAACTAGGGTGCAACTAGCGCACGACTAGGGAAAAACAAGGGTACAACAAGGGCGGAACCAGGGCGCAACTAGGGTGCAACTAGGAGGCAACTAGGGTACAGCTAGGACGCAACTAGGCCGTAATGTTGGCGTAAGTAGGGCTTAAGAATGATGCAACTAGGGAGAAACTAGGGTGAGAATATGGAGTAACTGGGGTGTAACTAGGATGCAACAAGGGTGCAACTAGGGCGTAGTTAAGGCACAACAAGTGCGTAATCGAGGCGCAACTAGGGTACAAGTAGGGCGTAACTAGGGCACAACTACTGTACAACTAGGAAAAACCTAGGATGCACCTAGGGTACAAATACAATGCAAATAGGGTGCTACTAGGACACCACTAGGATGCACCTGGGGCAGAGGCACAACTAGGAAAAAACTAGGGCACAATTACGGCACAACTAAGGTGTAACTGGGACGCAAATAGGGTGCAACTAGGCCGCAACTAGGGCGCAACTAGGGCGCAACTATGGTGCAACTAGGACGTAATAAGGGCTCAACCAGGGGTAACCAGGGACAACTAGGACGCAACTACGGAGCAAGACGGGCACAACTAGGACACAACTTGGGAAAAACTGGGACGCCACTAGGATGTAACCAGGGTGCAACTAGGGCACAACTAGGGCGTAACTAGGACGCAACTAGGGTACAATAAGGGTGAAACTAGGGAGTAACTAGGGCACGACTAGGGTGCAAGTAGGGTGCAACTCGGTGTAACTATGTCATAACTAGGGCACATCCAGGGCGCAACTACGAAACAACTAGGACTCCAGTACGGCGCAACTACGGCGCAAGTATGACACAACTAGTTCAAAACTAGGTTGTTACTAGGACACAACAAGGGCAAAACTAGGACACAACTAGGAAGTAACTCGGTTGTAGCTAGGGCACAGTAAGAGCGCTTATAGGGTACAACCAGGGTACAACTAGGGTGAAACTAGGACACAACTAGGGTACAACAAGGGTGCTACTCGGGTATGAGGGTGGTACTAGAATGCACCTAGGGCAGTTTTGGATGCAACTTGGGTACAACTAGGGCGCAAAAGGATGGAACTAGGGAGCAACTAGGGAAAAACTATGGTGAAACTAGGATGGAAAAAGGGCGCAACTAGGGCGTAACTAGGGCGCAACTAGGATGAAAGTAGGGCACAACAAGGGAGCAAGAAGGGTGCAATTAGGACGCTTTTCGTTGTAACTAGGGCACAATGAGGGTGCAACTAGGGAGGAACTAGTGCAAAGCAAGGGTGCAACTAGGGCACAACTTCTGTGCAACTAGGGTACAACTAGGGCTCAACTTGGCCACAACTAGGGCGTAACTATGGTGCAACTAGGGTGCAACTTGGGTGCAACTAAGGTATAACTTGGGTACAACTAGGGTGTAACTAGGACTTAGCTAGGACACGACTAAGGTGCAACTAAGGTGCAACTAGGGTTAAACTAGGGTACAACTAGGGTGCAATTAAGGCACAACTAGGGAGAAAATAGGGCCAACTAGGGCACAACCAGGGTGCAAAAAGGGTGCAACTAGGATGCAACTCGGACGGAACAAGCACGCAATGAAGGTGCACTTAGGGCATAACTAGGGTACAACTAGGGTGCACATCGGGTGCAACTAGGAGGCAACGAGGGCGCAACTAGGGTGCAACTTGGGCCAAACCATTGCGTAACTAGTGCGTAACTAGGTTGCAACTAGGGCGCATTAAGGGCAAACTTAGGGTACATCTAGTGTGTAACTAGCGTCTGACTAGGGTGCAACTAGGGCGCAACAAGGATGTAACTAGTGCGCAACTTAGGTACAACTAGGGCACAACAAGAATGCAACTAGGGCACAACAAGGTTGCAACTAGGACGCAACAAGGGCACAACTAGGGTGCAACTAGGGCACGATTAGGGTGTAACTAGGGTAGAACAGTGATACAACTAGGGCGCAACTAGGACACAACTAGGGCACAACTAGGCGTAAATAGGGCATGACTGGGTTTAACTAGGACGCAACTAGGGCACAACTAGGGCAAAACTAGGGTGCAACTGGGGCGCAACTAGGAAGGGACTAGGGCGGAAGTAAGGCACAACTAGGGCACTACTAGGATGCAACAGGGAACAAGTGGGACGTTTCTACGGTGTAACTAGCGCAAAACT
Source organism: Penium margaritaceum (assembly GCA_023375785.1). Lineage (NCBI taxonomy): Eukaryota > Viridiplantae > Streptophyta > Zygnematophyceae > Desmidiales > Peniaceae > Penium > Penium margaritaceum. The sequence continues at coordinate 248,739 of SZWC01001050.1, forward strand.
AGGACACAACTAGGGCGCAACCAGGGTGCAACTATGACGCAAGTAGATCACAACTAAGGCTCAACCAGGATGCAACCAGGATACAAACCTGGACGCAACCAGGGAAAAACTAGGGCGCAACTTGGGCGCAACTATGGCACAAGCAGGGCGCAACCAGGACGCAACCTGGACGCAACCAGGACGCAACCAGGGTGCAACCAGTGCGCAACAAGGGCGCAGCCAGGACGCAACTAGGGCACCACTAGGGTACAACTAGGGCGCAACTAGGGAGAAACTAGGGAAAAACTAGGGCACAACTAGGGTGCAACTAGGGCACAACAAGGTTGCAAGAAGGGTGCATACAGGTTGCAACTAGGGTACAAGTAGGGTGCAACTCAAAGAATTATGGCGTAACTAGGGAACATCTAGGATGCAGCTACGGTGCAACTAGGACGCCAGTAGGGCGCAACGAGGACGCAAATAGGGTGTAACTGTTGCACAATTAGGGTGTAACTAAGACGCAGCAAGGGCCATTTATGGTTAATGACCTAAAAAAAATACACTCTTTATACAGTGTACATGTTTGATGTATGCCTTTGGAACTTTCGTATTACCTTCGTGGAAGTTTCATTACAACCTATGTTTACGATACATGTTCATATATATACATATATATATATATATATATATGTATATAAGCATGTATTTCTATGATTCAACATACGAACGTTTTTGGAAGGCTTGTATTTAAAACAATAAAACAATGAAAAAACTTGCTTCCTTTTTTCACAACTCCAATCACAGTTCGCTTATACAGACGTACACTTGTCTTTAGACCTTACTAATGGTACTGTTGTAAGGAATAACAGTGCCTATTCCTGGACGTAAAACAAGGCAGAGACACAATCGACCCGCCATTACGTTCCGGGGTTAAAGGTTATATGTTTTCTTCTATCCCAGGTTCCTTACTATTGTAGGGGGGAGGATTTCGCACCCCCGAGTAAAAAGACTAGCAAACCCAAAACTCTCCACCAAACCCACACGTGAATCACACCCGGGGTTGAGGGCTTTATTTCTTGCTTGCCCGGGCTCCTGCTGGGCCCCCCGGTAGCGGGGTCCAGCAGGTTCCCTTCTATCGTCGAGAAGGTTCCTCGTACCCCCCACTCACAAGCATCGTAGCACCATAACTTGCTTCTTCGATCGTGAGTCGTCGATTGTGGTCGATCGATGGTCTGCGACTACAGATACAATATTGTACATTTTTACTTCCCATCACTCAAATCGAATACACCAACCTGCCACGCTGAGCTAGTACACTTTGCATTTGGGGGGGGGGGGG
>SZWC01001050.1:250161-277310 GCA_023375785.1 Penium margaritaceum
GGGGGGGGGGGGGAATGAGATCCGGATCCCATGCTACCTCCCACACCCCCTCCCCCAAATGTGTTAAGTGTATTGGGTGAGTGTCTATGGTCCGCGTATCACGTGGACATGTAAAAAAAACCAAAATTGTATTGAATACACTAGTGAACAGAATCAGTCGCTACCCAATACACGCACCACAGACACTCCCCCAATACACTCTACGGTTTTGGGGGAGGGGGGTGGGTGGTCTGGAGAATATGGTGACCGTTCTGCCGTGGGGGAGCATCCCACGACACAATGTTGATTATCTCGACGATCGATATCATTGATCGTCGATCTTCAATCGTTGATCGTCATGAATTGACGGTCCGCAACTACCGATTAAACATTGTATATTTTTTCTTTTCATCACTCAAATCGAATACACCAACCTGCCACACTGAGCTAATACACTTTGCCCTTTTTGGGGGAGGGGGGGGGGATGAGATCCGGATCCCATGCTACCTCCCACAGACCCCCCCCCCCCCCCCCCCCCCGAAGGCATTAAGTGCATTGGGTGAGTATCTATGGTCCGTGTATCTCATGGACATGTAAAACAAACACAATTGTGTTGAATACACTAGTGGACAGAATCAGTCACAACCCAATACACACACCACAGACACTCCTCCAATACACTCTACGATTTTGGAGGGGGGGTTGGTGGTCCGTGTCAGGATGAGAACCGCGTGATGCGGTCCCGACGTTTGTCTGATTGTCTCTAGTGGTTCACGTCTACAGTTTTGGGCGAATCTGAGACTTAGCGTGAGGTTTCTGGTCGCCTCACGCTATGTGAGCAGGGATTTAGAGACAGTCAGTTTGTGAAGGAAATAACGTCATTTTGCGTTAGTTTTTGAACATGGACATGATTGCAACATTTATAGGGCTAGTCATGAGCTTTCCAATGTACTAAACCGCGCGCAATTCGTCTAAGTGTAGCTCAAGTTATGCTTGTCGAAGCGCAGGTCTCACCCACCACAGAGGCCTGATGCTGCCACTCGCCGTGGCGCCTTCATTCACGTGCGAAGCGCCTTTCCCAAGGCGCATATCCCATTGCACATGGTGTGGGGGTCCCCTGCACTGTTTCCATGCATCCTACCCACTTTTGGGTCGTTTTTGGTGATGGGGTGTGACGAGGTTCGAAACCTGTCCGCGGACCTGCAGTCAGAATTTTGACCAAGTCCCCGAGTAACAAAATGTACTACTGAGTTTCGGACGTCGAGCCAGGATTTTGGCTGTCCCTCAGTAACAACCTGCACTACTGGATCCGGTGGATGATCCACCTGATCACGCGGATCATCCACCGGACGCCTCGGCAGGCCTATCGGAGCATTTTCTCGACATGGTATTTTTGTTACTCGGTCCGGTCCATTATGGACCGGATTTCGAGTCGCAGCCGGCTCCCAGAGCCGCTGCGCATACCCCAACTTTGGAAAGCCATATCTCCTTCGATACTTGTCCAATTCCAGCAAAACAACTTCCACCAGATTCAGCGACTCGTCAAATTTTAGGGGCAATCCTGTATTTTAGGATCCGAGCAAATGTCGAGTCGCCAGATCCGCCGGAGCGGAGTTTCCATTTTCTGGCGGCTCGTCAGCGCCTCCCGGCGCCGCACTTGGGCATGCGGAGGGGCAATTTTTCAACAGTCTCCCCCTTGCACCTTCCATGCCCGCTGCTCCTGCTTGCTCTCACTCATCTTCCGCTGTGCCCTCCAGCCCATCATAGTTGGTCATCCCAAGTCCGGCCACGCTCATCGCGTGCCGGTCCGCGGGTTGCGCTTTGGTCAAGCAATCCGCAAGCATGTTGTGCGTGCTGCAGTGCTGCAGCACCACCTACCCCTTGTCGACCATGTCCAGTGCGTAATGATAACGCACGTCGATGTGCTTTGTCCTCCTGTGCTGCATCAGGTTGTTGGTCAGCGAGATGTAGCCGGTGTTGTCCTCTTGTACCACTGTAGGCTCCAGCTACGGCATGCCCAGTTCCCCCAGCAATCTGCGGAGCCACACCACCTCCTTGACCGCCTCGGCCAGCGCGATGTACTCTGCTTCCATTGTGGAGGTGGCGACGCAGTCTTGCTTCCTGCTGCACCACGAGACCGTTGCACCAGCTAGGAAGAACATGTAGCCGGATGTGGACTTCCGCTTGTCCACATCCCCTGCGTAGTCTGCATCCGTGTAGCAGACCAGACGCAAGGGGTCCGCCCGCCCCTTGTCGTCGAACCTCAGGCGCGCGTGCCGCGTTGCCTGCAGGTAGCGGGGGATGCGCTTGACCGCCTGCCAGTGTAGTGGCCCTGGATCGGCCACGTACCTGCTCACTTGGCCCACCGCGTAGGCCAGGTCCGGTTGAGTCGCCACCATGGCGTGCATGAGGCTGCCCACCGCCGACTGCTAGGGCACCCCTGCCATATCCTCCCGCTCTTCTTTTGTTTGCGGTGCCATTGCCGCACTTAGTTCACAGGTCGTGGAGAGAGGACTGTACACTGGTTTGCAGTCCTCCATGCCGTACCGCTTCAGCACCTCGGCCACATATTTGGCCTACCCCAGCTCAAGCGTGCGCGGCCTCCGGTTCCGCGTAATGCTCACTCCGAGGTAGAACTCCAGCTCCCCCATGTCCGACATCTCGAACCTGCTGCTCAGCTGCTCTTTTAGCTGCTGTAGGCTCGGCAGGTCTGAGGAGCACAAGATCAGATCGTCCACGTAGAGTACGAAAATTTGATGGAGCTTCTTGCTGCGCCGCACGTACACACTGTGATCCGCCTCACAGCGCTTGAAGCCGAGGTGTGCCATGAAGCTGTCCATCTATTGGTACCAGCATCGGGGCGATTGTTTTAGCCCGTACAAAGACTTTCGCAGCTTGCACACCTTGCCATCCGGTGCCTCCACCCCCTCCGGCACCTCCATGTAGATTTCCTTGTCGATGATGCCATTGAGGAAGGCCGTCTTTACGTCCATTTGGTGGAGCTCCATGTCCTTCGCGGCTGCCACCGCAAGGATTGCTCGGATGCTTGTGAACTTTACGACGGGGGCAAACGTCTCATCGTAGTACTCGCCCTTACGCTGTGCGTACCCCTTTGCCACGAGCCGCGCCTTGTACTTGTCAACCACACATTCGTTCGTGAACTTGGTCTTGAAGACCCACTTGGAGCCGATGACCTTGGCGTCTTTCGGCCTGTCAACCAGCTGCCACGTGTCGTTTTCAGCAATGGACGCCAACTCCGACTTGATGGCGGCGTCCCACTACTCCCCCTTGGGCCGTGCAAGCGCCTCTTGCACGGTCGTCGGTTCTGATGATGCAACCAGCATGCACCGCGTCATGCCGATCCATCGACCGGTGCCTGCGTCGAAACGCTTCCCCGCTCTCCGCTGCCTNNNGCGCCTTGTACTTGTCAACCACACATTCGTTCGTGAACTTGGTCTTGAAGACCCACTTGGAGCCGATGACCTTGGCGTCTTTCGGCCTGTCAACCAGCTGCCACGTGTCGTTTTCAGCAATGGACGCCAACTCCGACTTGATGGCGGCGTCCCACTACTCCCCCTTGGGCCGTGCAAGCGCCTCTTGCACGGTCGTCGGTTCTGATGATGCAACCAGCATGCACCGCGTCATGCCGATCCATCGACCGGTGCCTGCGTCAAAACGCTTCCCCGCTCTTCGCTGCCTCCCGCTGTGGCGCGGCAGTCTTGGCGGCATCTCGTCGCTCTGCTGCGATCCTTCCGACTCAGCCCGCTCCAGTGAATCATGGACCGGACGGCTTCCTGAGGATTCCTCCCACTCCGGTGAACCATCTATTGGACGGGCGGCGCGTCCGGAGGACTTTTCCCGGCGCGAACTCCGCAGGGAGTGCACGCTTTGGCACCTGCGGTGCCTCCTTCGACGGATCATTCTGCCAAATCTCCAGCCCAGCTGCATCTTCGTCGGAGTCCTCTGCGTCAGTTGCTGCTCCTGCTGCACCGCCGCGCTCTGACGCTGCATCATCGACCTCCGTGTCCGCCGGCTCCTCCTCGTAGTCAAGGAGCTGGAACCACTCCCCCTGTTTTAGAGTGTTCCCGACGCTCATGTCGTTGCTACTGTTGCTGAAGCTCTGCTGCTCGTCGAACTCGACATCACGGCTGCGGATGATATCTTGAGTGCGCGGGTCCTAGAGCCGATACGCCTTTTGCGCGCTCTTGTAGCCGAGGAACAAGCACGGCCTTGCAACCGTTCCAGCTTGCTGTCGCGTCGTTGCGCCGCCTGCACCATCCCGTGCGCCTTGCACCCGAACACCTTTAGGTGCACCATGTTTGGCTTGCGCCCGCTCCAAACATCCTGCGGCGTCTTCCAGCCGCCCTTGCCCTTCAGCACCGCTGTTGGGGTTAGGTTGATGGTGTAGCTAGCTGTACGAACAGCCTCCGCCCAGAAACCTTGCGGCAACCCCGCATCCACAAGCATGGTCCGCACCATGTTGAGCAGCGTCTGGTTTGCCCGCTCCGCCACTCCGTTGGACTGTGACGAGTATGGCATAGTGGGTTCCCACTTGATGCCCTGCTGCTTCATCCACCCGCTGCAGCCCACGTACTCTCCGCCATTGTCGATGCGCAGCGCTCTGACCTTCCGGCCAGTCTGCCTCTCCACCGCTGCGACGTACTCCTTCAGCCGGTCCAGGACCTCGCCTTTCCGCTTCATGAAGTACACGTAGAGCTTCCTGCTACAGTCGTCAATGAATGTGACGAAGTATCTGAAGCCACCGTTTGACGGCGTTTTGAACGGTCCGCACACGTCGCTGTGCACGACCTCCAGCAGGTCCTTTGCGCGAGCCGCATTCTTGTTGAACGGCTTGCACCGCGCCTTGCCCAAAATGCAAGGCTCGTATTTTTTGTGCGCTGCTGCATCTGCTGCCGCATCTGCACCGTCGATGACGAGGCCGCGCACCATGTCGCGCTTCGCCATCTCCTTAACGGTTGCGGGCGCCGAATACCCCAACAGTCGGTGCCAGAGCTCTAGATCAGCGCTTCCTCCTTTGGCCATGTTGACGACGCGCTCCTGCAAATCTGCTGCGTCGGATGCCGCGGGGACCACCTTGGTCTCCACGATGTAGAGACCACCCTCGCGCTTCGCCTCCAACACGACCTCGCCGTCGCTATCGATGCGCACCACTGCGCCTTTCCTGCGGAAGAGCACCTCATACCCCTTGTCCGTCAAGCGGCTGACACTCAAAATGTCAGCCAGGCCAGGGACGTGCTGCACATCACGAATTGTACACAGCTCCTTCTTACCGCCCACCACGACTTCCACCTCCACGTCGCCTTGGCCGGCCGCCGGCTCGACTCTGTCATTTGCGACCACCATCGACTTGGAGGACTTCTCGTAGGTGACGAACCCCACCTTCTCGACTTGGGTGTGCTCCTCGGCCCCGGAATCCAGGCACCGCCTGTTGGCCTTCTTGAGGAAGTGATTCTTGTTGACGATGAGGAGCGACCTGCCCTTGCTTTTCTTGCCGTAGGTCTTTGCCTCCTCCGGGCACTCACGGGCCCAATGGCCCTCCTTGCCGCAATTGCGGCACGCACTTTTCTTGGCGCCCTTCTTGTCGCCGCCCTTTCCGCCACTTCCTTGGCCCCCGCTACCGCCACTCCGCGTTTTGGTGACAAGGGCCGATGAGGAAGACGAGGACTCCCCGCAGCTCCGACGCTGCGCCTCGTTGCGGATGTACTCTGCGACCGCACCATAGGTGAGCTTGTCCTCCGACCATCCTCCAAGGACGGTGATGAGTGGGCCCCAACTTTCAGGTAGGGCCATGAGGAGGGCCATCGCCTGCAGCTGCGTGTCGATCTTCCACCCCACATCATTGCATTGTGAGGGGAGTGACTCGATCTGTTGCATGGCGGAGACGACATCATCTCCCTCCTTGATTCTCACCATGAGGAGCCGCTTCATCGCGAAGATTTTGTTCGCGAGCGACTTGGATTGGTGGATGGCACAGAGCTTTTGCCAAGCTTCGGCTGCCAGCTTGCAGCCTTGGAAGTAGCCCCACTGCGACTCGGCCGTCCCAGACATCAAGAGCATGAGCGCCTCCGTGTTCTTCTTTTCGAAGGCCTGCTTCTCTGCGTCCGTAGCAGTCGCCTCTGTGAGCACCTCCTTTCCCAGCATGACATCCAACAGCCCCTTATGCGAGAGGTGCAGTTTGAACTGCCACCTCCATAGCTCGAAACCCGGGCCGCCCGCATACTTCTGAATGGGCTGCGTCTCCTTCTGTTCCATGTGCGCAGCTGCTACTCCGACGAGTTCTGAGAACTTCACGACGACGTCCAAGATGACGATCCCGTGCGCTGCGGAAGACGTGAACGTTGAAGGCGTTCAGACCCGTGGGCCCATAACCCTTTGTCAGGATGAGAACCGCGTGATGCGGTCCCGACGTTTGTCTGATCGTCTCTAGTGGTTCACGTCTACTGTTTTGGACGAATCTGAGACTTAGCGTGAGCTTTCTGGTCGCCTCACGCTATGTGAGCAGGAATTCAGAGATAGTCAGTTTGCGAAGGAAATAATGTCATTTTGCGTTAGTTTTTGAACATGGACATGATTGCAAAATTTATAGGGCTAGTCATGAGCTTTCCAATGTACCAAACCGCGCGTAATTCGTCCAAGCGTAGCTCAAGTTATGCTTGCCGAAGCGCAAGTCTCACCCACCACAGAAGCCTGACGCCGCCACTCGCCGTGGCGCCTTCATTCACGTGCGAAGCGCCTTTCCCAAGGCGCATATCCCATTGCACATGGTGTGGGGGTCCCCTGCACTGTTTCCATGCATCCTACCCACTTTTGGGTCGTGTTTGGTGATGGGGTGTGACGAGGTTCGAAACCTGTCCGCGGACCTGCAGTCAGAATTTTGACCAAGTCCCCGAGTAACAAAACGTACTACTGAGTTTCGGACGTCGAGCCAGGATTTTGGCTGTCCCTCAGTAACAACCTGCACTACTGGATCCGGTGGATGATCCACCTGATCACGCGGATCATCCACCGGACGCCTCGGCAGGCCTATCGGAGCATTTTCTCGACATGGTATCTTTGTTACTCGGTCCAGTCCATTATGGACCGGATTTCGAGTCGCAGCCGGCTCCCAGAGCCGCTGCGCATACCCCAACTTTAGAAAGCCATATCTCCTTCGATACTTGTCCAATTCCAGCAAAACAACTTCCACCAGATTCAGCGACTCGTCAAATTTTAGGGGCAATCCTGTATTTTAGGATCCGAGCAAATGTCGAGTCGCCAGATCCGCCGGAGCGGAGTTTCCATTTTCTGGCGGCTCGTCAGCGCCTCCCGGCGCCGCACTTGGGCATGCGGAGGGGCAATTTTTCAACAGTCCGAAGAATTTGGTGACCGTCCCGTGGTGGGGGAGCTTCCCATGACGCAACGTCGATTATCTCAATGATCAATATCTTTGATTGTCAATCGTCCATCATCACGGATCGACAGAATGCGACTACAGATTCATTTCTGTACATTTTTCTTTTCCATCACTCAAATCAAGTACACTAACCTGTCACACTGAGCTAGTACACTATTCCCTTTTTTGGAGTGGGAGGGGGGATGAGATCCGGTTCCGATGCTACCTCCCACCCCCCCCCCCCCCCCCCAATGTGTTCAATGTATTGGGTTAGTGTCTATGGTTCGTGTATCTCATGGACATGTAAAACGAACACTAGTGTATTGAAAACACTAGTGCACAGAATCAGTCGCTATCCAATACACGCACCATAGACACTCCCCCAATGCACTCTACGGTTTTGGGAAGGCGGGGGGGCCATCCGAGTTCCGAAGTTTGTCGCGATGAGAACCTGATTGGACAATTGCAAGAATGCGCTCGACAAGAAGCATGTGTCAAATCGTGGACCCGTAGTCGACAAGTAAGTTTTAGAATGACAAACCAGACCACATACAAAGTTTCAGGACAAAGATACGTCTCCTTTTTGTTTCACAGAAAGTTTCATATGTATTTTGTTCACATGTTTAATTACATCTAGTTACCATTGCAAGTTAATGACGTACGTAGTTATCAACGTGAACACAACATGACTACATCTGAAGTCAAATTCCTGGAAATTACCAAATTCAATATGCCATATACACTGGATGTGCCGTGTATAATATGGCCACGATTAACCATACCTCGCAAGGGCAGAACTAGGTCACAACTAGGGGGCAACTCAGTTGTAACTAGGTCGCAATTATAGTGCACCTAGGGTGCAACTATGGTGCAAGTAGAGTGCAACTAGGACACAACTAGGGCGCAACTAGAGCGCAACTAGGGCGCAACTTGGGTGCAACTAGGGTGCGATTAGAGAACAACTAGGGCACAACTAGGGTGGAACTACGATGCAACAAGGGTGCAATGAGGTGCAACTAGGGCAGACCTAGGTCACAACTAGGGCGCAGCTATGGCGCAACTAGGGTGAAGCTAGGACGCAAATAGGGCGCAACTAGGGATCAAGTAGGATACACCTAGGGTGCAAGTACGGTGCAATTACGGCGCAACTAGGGTGCAACTAGGGTACAACAAGGGTGCAACTTTGACACACCTAGGGTGCAACCAGGGCGTAACCAGGACGTAGCCAGGGCACAATCAAGGAGCAACCAGGGCATAACTAGGGTGCATCTAGGGCGCAACTAGGGTGCAAGTAGGAGACAACTAGGGTGCAAGGAGGGCACAACTAGGAATTTTATAGGGCGCAACTAGGGCACAACTAGGATGCAAGTAGAGTGCGACCAGTGCACAACTAGCATGTAACTATGGCGCAACTAAGGCACAACTAGGGCGCCACTAGGGTTCAACCAGGCCGCAACTTGGGCATAACTAGGGTGCAATTAAGGTGCACCTAGGGTGCAACTTGGGTGTAACTAGGGTGTAACTCTGGGGCAGCTAGGATGCAACTAGGGCGCAACTAGGATGGAACTAGGGTGCAAATAGGATGCAACTAAGTTGCAATTAGGGAACAACAAGGATACAACAAGGGCGCATCTAGGGCGCAACTAGGGTGCAACTTGGGCTCAAGTAGGGTGTAACTAGGGTGTAACTAGGAAACAAGAAAGGCAAAACTAGGTCGCAAAGAGGTTACATCTAGTTCGCAACTAGGGCATATCTACGGAGTAACCAGGATGCAACCAAGGTGCAACTAGGGTGCAACTCGGGCAAAACTAGGACACAACTAGGGTGCAACGAGGGTACAACTAGGGGACAACTAGGGCACAACTAGGGTGAAACTAAAACCGATTAGGATGCAACTTCAGTGTAACTAGGGAACAACTAGGGTGCAACTACCATGAAAACAGGATACGATTAGGATGTATCTAGGGTTACAACTAGGATGTAAGTAGGACGCAACTAGGGTGCAACTAGGTTACAAATAGGATGCAACTAGGGCATAACTAGGATGCAACTAGGGTGGTTACCATGCACAATGACCAACCAAAGTAGGGATATGTCACTGACCATGATCAAAAGAATTTCACTTGTCTTGTCAGCGTTAACAACTCATGTTACGAATAAGAAATGGTTAGACAGAGAAAACATGGTTTGAGAATACTAGTTACTGACTAGCAAGTACAAAGACCTTCAATAACTAGTGGTACCGTGTGGCTGTAATGCACAATGACCGGCCAAAGTAGGCCTATGTCACGGACCATGACTTAAGATTTTGATAATGTGTGGTCAATGTTGACAACTGATAATACGAGTCACAAATGTTCAGGGGGGGAAACAATGGTTTGAGAATACTAGTAATTGACCAGCAAGTGCAAAGACCTTCGACAAGTAGTGCACGGTGTGGCCACCATGCACAATGATAGATCAATGTAGGCACATGTCACTGACCATGACCAAAGAATTTCACTATGTGTGGCCAATGTTGAAAACTCATAATACGAGTCACAAATGGTCAGAGGGGGAAATGATGGTTTGGGAATACTAGTAATCAATTAGCAGGTAAAAACACCTTCAACAAGTAGTGGCACGGTGTGGCTACAATGGACAATGACCAACCAAAGTAGGCATATATCACTAACCATTACCAAAGAAGTTCACTATGTGTGGTCAACATTGACAACTCATAATATGAATAACAAATGATCAGAGGGGGAAAATGGTTTGAGAATACTAGTTACCGACTAGCAAGTACGGAGACATTCAATAAGTGGTGGCATGGTGTGGCTACCATGCACACTTACCAAACAAAGTAGGCATATGTCACTGACCATGACCAAAGAATTTCACTGTGTGTGCTCAACGTTGACAACTCATAACACGAGTCACAAATGGTCAAAGTGGGGAACAATACTTTCAAAAACTAGTTATTGACTAGCAAGTACAAAGGCCTTCAATAAGTAGTCGCATAGTGTGGCTACTATGCACAATGACCAACTAACGTACGCATATGTCACATACCATGACCAATGAATTTCACAATGTTCGGTCAGCGTTGAAAACTCATCATACGAGTCACAAATGATTAGAGGGGGAAACAATGGTATGAAAACACTACTTATAAACTAGTAAGAAAAAAGAAGAAGTAGTGGAATGGTGTGGCTACCATGCACAATGACCAACCAAAGTAGGCCTATGTCACTGACCATGACCAAAACATTTCACAATGTGTGGTTAACGTTGAGAACTTAGAACACGAGAAAAAAATGGCCAGAGGGGGAAAAAAAATGATTTGGGAATACAAGTTATCAACTAGCAAGTACCAAGAAATTCAATTATTAGTGGCACGGTGTGGCCAACATGCACAATGACTAACCAAAGTATGCATATGTCAATGACCACGACCAAGGAATTTCACTATGTGTGGTCAACATTGATAACTCATAATACAAGTTACAATTTTTGAGAGGGGAAAACAATGGTTTGGGAATTTTTGAGAGGGGAAAACAATTTTTGAGAGGATGTGTACGGAGAGGGCGAAGGGGATGATGCCTCTGATGATGGCGGCCAGGCCTCTGATGAGGATGATGATGTTTTAGAGATCGGTTGAATTGCAAACTCTTCATTTCACCCATGATCAACCATTGTTCTTCTGTTTCCAGAATTGTTTGCTTTTCACTGACTTTTTCTCTCTTGAGCACAATCATTCATACACATTGGTGCGCTGTTTGGTGTACAGTGCATAGGTTGGTAGTCTATTCTGTAGGCTACATAGTACTCATTCACTGTTGTGAACTTGTGCAAAGTGGAAAGTGAACAATGGACAAAATTCCAGCTGACTGGGGAAAAAAAAAATTATAGAACACAATTGTTTCTCGGTTAGACACACTACTAATGCACACATTGGTGCTCTGCTTGGTGCACTGACATTATGTCAGCACAGGTTGGTGCAGTATTCAGTAGACTACCTAGAACTTAACCACTTGGGTAAAGCTGTACTCAGAACACAATGAACAATGAATGACAACGCAGTAGACTTGGGGAGTGCTAAGTGTCTTCAGTCGTTAAGTGGTCGGTCTATACAGCTTCGCGAGACCGAGTCCTCAAGACTCGCAAGTCTTGGACTCGCGAGTCTTTTGAAAAGACTTGCGGAGCCGATTCCTTCCTCTTGGCTCGTTCCGCGAAACCGAGTCTGAGTCCAGACTCGCGAGTCTGGACTCGTTTGCACCCTTAAGTGCCAGAATTGTACCAGAGTTGTGCCAGAGTTGAGCTAGAGTTGTGCCAGAGTAGTGCCAGAATTGTGCAAGAGTTGTGCTAGAGTTGTGCCAGAGTTATGCCAGAGTTGTGTCAGAGTTGTGCTAGAGTTGTGTGAGAGTTATGCCAGAGTTGTACCAGAGTTGTGCCAGAGTTGTGCCAGAGTTGTGCTAGAGTTATGCCTGGGTTATGCCAGAGTTGTGCCAGTGTTGTGCTAGAGTTGTGCCAAAACTGTGCGAGAGCTTCCAGACTTATGCCAGAGTTGTGCCAAATTTGTGCCAGAGTTGTGCCAGATTTGTTCCATAGTTGTGCCAGATTTGTGCTATAGTTGTGCCACAGTAATGCCAGAGTTGTGCCAGGGTTGTGCCGGAGTTGTGCTAGAGTTGTTCCAGAGTTGTGCCAGGGTTGTGCCAGAGTTGTGCCAGAGTTGTGCCAGAGTTGTGCCAGAGTTGTGCCAGAGTTGTGCCAGAGTTGTACAATTCATTGAATAGCAAGTAAAAACACCTTCAATGATATGTGGCACGGATTAGCTACCATGCACAATGACCGACAAAAGTAGGCATATGTCACTGACCATGACCAAAGGTTTTCACTATGTGTGGTCAAGGGATTGTAATTTATAATACGGTTCACAAATGGTAAGAGGGGGCACCAAATTTTTGGAAATACTATTCATAAACTAGAAATTATGAAGACCTTCAATACTTGGTTGCACGATATGGCCACCATGCACAATGACCAACCAAAGTAGGCATATGTCAGTGACCATGACCAAGGAATTTCACTATGTGTGGTCGACGTTGACAACTCATCATACGAGTCACAAATGGTAAGATGGGGAAACAATGGTTTGGAAATACTAGTTTTCAACTAGCAAGTACAAAGACCTTCAATCAGTAGTGGCACGGTGTGGCTATCTTGCACAATGACCAACCAAAGTTGGCATATGTCACTGACCATGACCAAATAATTTCACTCTGTGTGGTTAACGTTGACAACTCATAATACAAGTCACAAATGGTCAGAGGGGGAAAAAATGGTTTGGAAGTAATAGTTACCGACGAGAAAGTACAAAGACCTTCAATAATGAGTGGCACGGTGTGGCTACCATGTGCAATTACCAACCAAAGTAGGCACATGTCCCTAACCATGACAAAAAACTTCACTATGTGTAGTCGAAATTGATAACTCATAATGCAGATCACAACTGCTCAGAGGGGGAAGCAATGGTTTGGGAATGCAAGTTATCAACTAGCAAGTACAAAGAACTTCAAGAAGTAGTAGAACGGTGTGGCTACCATGCACAATGACCAAACAAAGTAGGCATATGTTATTGACCATGACCAAAAAATTTCACTATGTGTGGTCAACGTTGACAACTCATTATACGAGTCACAAATGGCCAGAGTGGAAAACAATGGATTGGGAAAACTAGTTATTAACTAGAAAGTACAAAGATATCTAGTAAGTAGTGGCACGGTGTGGCTAACATGCGCAATGACCAACCAAAGTTGGCATGTGTCACTGACAATGACCAAACAACTTCACTACGTTTGGTCAACGTTGAAAACTCATAATGTGAGTCACACATTGTCAGAAGTGGAAATACATGATTTGGGAATACAAATTTTCAACTAGTAAGTACAACCACCTTCAATGAGTAGTGCCAAGGTATGGCCACCATGCACAATGACCAACCAAAGTAGGCATATGTTACTGACCATGACTAAATAATTTCGCTATCTGTGGTCAACGTTGACAACTTATATACGAGTCACAAATATTTAGAGGGGGAAACAGTGGTTTGGGAATAGTATTTATTGCCTAGGAAGTACAAAGACCTTCAAGAAGTAGAGGCACAGCATGGCTACCATGCACGATGACCAACCATTGTAGGCACATTTCACTGAACATGAATAAAACATTTCACTATGTGTGGACAACGTTGACAAATCAAAATACAAGAGACAAATGGTTAGAGGGAGAAACAATCATTTGGGAATACTAATTATCAACTTGCAATACAAAGACCTTCAATAAGTAGAGGCACGGTGTGGTTACCATGCACAATGACCAACCAAAGTAGGCATATGTCACTAACCATGACCAAAGAGTTTTGATATGTCTGATCAACGATTGTAACTCATAATACAAGTCACAAATGGTCAGAGAGGGAAATCATGGTTCAGGAATACTAGGTATCAACTAGCAAGTACAAAGACCTTCAATTTGTAGTGGAACGGTGTGACTATCATGCACAATGACCAACCAAAGTAGGCATGTTTCACTAACCATGAACGAATGATTTCACTATGTATGGCCGACAGTGATAACTCATAACTAAAGTCATGAATGGTCAGAGGGGAAAACAATGGTTTAGAAATAATGGTCATCAACTAGCAAGTACAAAGACCTTCAATACATAGTGGCGAGGTGTGACCACAATGCATGATGACCAGCCAAAGTAGGCGTATGTCACTGAACATGACCAACGAATTTGACTATGTGTGGTCAACGTTGAAAACTCATAATATGAGTCACAAATGGTCAGAGGGGTAAAAAATTATTTTGGAATCGACTAGCAAGTACAAATAACCAGTGACATGGTGTGGATACCATGCAAAATGACCAACCACAGTAGGCACATGTCATTGACCATGACCAAAGAATTTCACTGTGTGTGGTCAACGTTGACAGCTATTATACGAGTCACAAATTGACAGAGGGAGAAACAAGGGTTTAAGAATACTAGTTTTTGACTATCATGTTCAAAGACCTTCAATAAGTAGTCGGACCGTGTGGCTACCATGCACAATGACCAACCAAAGTAGGCATATGTCACAGACCATGACCAAAGACTTTCACTACGTGTGTTCAATGTTGACAACTCATAACTCAAGTCACAAATGGTCAACGGAGGAAAAAATGGTTTGGGAATACTATTCATCGACTAGCAAGTACAAAAAAAATCAATGATTACTGGCATGGTGTGGCTACCATGCACAATGACCAATGAAAGTAGGCCTATGTAACTGACCATGACAAAATGATTTCAATATGTGTGATTAACGTTGACAACTCATAACAAGAGTGACAAATGGTCACAGGGGAAAAGAATGGTTTGGGAATACTGGTTATCAACTGGCAAGTACAAAGTCCTTCAATAAGTAGTGGCACGTTGTGGCTACCATGCACAATTACCAACCAAAGTGAGCATCTCACTGATCATTACCAAAGAATTTCACTAGTTGTGGTCAGCGTTGACAACTCATAAAACGAGTCAGAAATGGTCAAAGGGGAAAAAATGGTTTAGGAATACTAGTTATCTACTAGCAAGTACAAAGACCTTCAACATGTAGTGGCACGGTGTGGCTACCACACACAATGACCAACCAAAGTAGGCATATGTCACTGACCATGACCAAAGAGTTTCATTATGTGCGGTCAACGTTGACAACTTATACTATGTTTCACAAATGGTCAAATGGTCAAAGGGGGGAGCAACGTTGACAACTTATACTAGTTATCCACAAGCAAGTACAAAGACCTTCAAGAATTAGTGGCACGGTGTGGCTACCATGCACAATGACTGACCAAAAAGAGAATATGTTACTGACCATGATCAAAGAATTTCACTATGTTTGGTCATCATTGAGTACACATAATCCAATTCACAAATGGTCATAGGGGGAAACAATGGTTTGAAAATACTAGTTATCGACTACAAATCCAAATAACTCCAATAAGTAGTGGCACGGTGTGGATACCATGCACAATGACCAACCAATGTAGGCAAATGTCACTGACCATGACCATTTAATTTCACTATGTTTCTTCAACATTGACAACTCCAAATACGAGGCATAAATGGTCATTGGGAGAAACAATGATTTGGGAATACTAGTCTTGAACTGACCAGATGTTTTCACTATCTTTGGTCAAAGTTGAAAACTCATGATACCAGTCACAAATTGTTTCAGGGGGAAAGAATTCTTTGGGAATACTAGTTATTGACTAGCAAGTACAAAGAACTTCAACAAGTTGTGGCACGGCGTAGCTACCATGCACAATGACCAAGCAAAGTAGGCATATGTCACAGACCATGACCAAAGGATTTCACTATGTGTGGTCATAGTTGACAACTCATAATACGAGTCACAAATGGTCCGAGGGGGAAACAATGGTTTGGGAATACTTGTTATTGACTGGAAACTACAAAGAATTCCAATAAGTAGTGGCACATAGTGGCTACCGTGCAGAATGACCAGCCAAAGTAGGCATATGTCAATGAACATGACCAATGAATCTCACAATGTGTGGTCAACGTTGACAAGTCATAATACAAGTTTTCTTGATCTCGGATCGGCCCGAATTCTGGCCCCTTAGTCTCGAAGAATCTCAAGAGGTGGTCACGGAGACCCTACGTTGTATGCTCTAGGGCGCGTGCCACGGCTTTTTCCAGCAATACTTTGGTCATCCATGTCCATGTGGGCATGTGACGTGAGTACGGATGAGTGTTCTCGATTGCAGGTTGGCCTGAATTCCGGCCCCTTAGTCTCAGAGACTCTGGAGAGGCACTCACGGAGACCCTACGTCATATGCTCCAGGGCGCGTGCCGTTGAATTTTTTAGTGCGACTTGGGTCATCCATGCCCACATTGGTGTGCAACGTGCGTGTGGACAAGTTTTCTGGGTTCTAAGTTGGCCCAAAATCCAGTCCCTTTGTCTCAGAGAGGCTCAAGACGCGCGCTTGGAGACCCTACGTCGTATGCTCCAGGGCGCATGCCATGGACTTTCCGAGCTCGACTTGGGTAATACATGTCCATATGGACGTGCGACATGCGTATGGATGCGTTTTCTCGATTTTGTGTCGGCCCAAATTCTGGCCCCTTAGTCTCGGAGAGGCTCGAGACGCACGCTCGGAGACCCTACATCGTATGCTCTAGGGTGCATGCCATGGATTTTTTGAGCGGGACTTGGGTCACCCATGCACATTTGGGTGTGTGACGTACGTATGGATGAGTTGTTTTGATTTTGGGTCAGCCAGCACTGAGGCACAACAAGGGTGCAACTAGGGCACAATTAGGGTGTAGCTAAAGCCCAATTGAGTCTCAACTAGGGCGTAACTATGGCGCAAGTAGGGTGCAACTAGAGCAAAAGTAGGACGCAAATAGGGTACAAAATAGGCGCAACTAGGGTGCAACTAGGGCGTAGCTAATGCCCAACTGAGGCACAACTAGGGCGTAACTAGAGTGCAACTAGTGGGCAAGTAGGGCGCACGTAGAGCGCAACTAGGGCTATAGTAGGGCACAAGTAGGGTGCAACTAGGGTGCAACTAGGGCGCAAATAGGGTGCAACTAGGGTGTAGCTAGTGCCCAACTGAGGCGGAACTAGGGCGTAACTAGGGCGCAACTAGGGTGCAAGAAGGACGCAAGTACATCCATTTCTCCATCAATTTGTCAGAAACACATGTGTTCAAGTACACATAACTAATTGTGAACATAATTGCAACCAGTAACTTCCTGGAAACATTAACAATTGGCTAGGTTATATTCCTAGAAGTATCCTCACCATATGTTTCAGTGTTGTACGGACATTATGAAGTGTATGAATTTGGGGTGATTGGGCATAAATGAACTAGGCCGCAACTAAGATGCAACTATGGCGCAAGTAGGACGCAAGTAGGGCACAACTAGGGCGTATCTAGGGTGCAACTAGGATGCAATAAGGGCACAACTAGGGCGTAAATAGGGCAAAATTAGGGTGTAAGTAGGGTGCAAGTAGGGCGCAACTAGGGTGCAACTAGGGTGTAACTAGGACGTAGCTTGTGCCCAACTAAGGCGCAACTAGGGTGTAACTACGACGGAACTAGGGAGCAACTAAGGCGCAACTAGGGTGCAAGTTGGACGCAACTAGGGCACAACTAGGGCACAACTAGGGCGCATCTAAGGCATAGCTAATTCCCAACTGAGGCGCAACTAGGGCGCAACAACGACACAACTAGGCTGCAACTAGGACAAAAGTAGGGCTCAGTTAGGGTGCAACTAGGGCGTAAGTAGGGTGCACATAGTACACAAGTAGGGCAGAATTAAGATGCAATGACGGCAAAACTAGGGTGCAAGTAGGTCGCAAGTAGGGCACAACAAGGGCGTAACTAGGGCGTAACTAAGGCACGGCTAGTGCTCAATAAAGATACAACTAGGGCACAACGAGGGCACAACTAGGGTGTAACTAGGGTACACGTAGATTGCAACTAAGGCGCAAGTAAGGTACAAGTAGGGCACAAGTAAGGCGCAAGAACGGTGCAACTATGACGCAACTAGGGCGCAAGTGGGACGAAACTAGGACACAAGTAGGGCACAACTTGGGTACAACTAGGACGCAACTAGGGCGCAACAAGGGCGCAAGTAGGGCTCCAGTAGGATGCAAGTACAGCGCAATGAGGGCACAAGTAGGATGTACGTAGGGTGCAACTAGGGCACAACTAGGGCGCAACTAGGGCACAACTACAGATCAATTAGGGGGAAAGTAGGGCACAATTAGGGCGCAACTAGGGCACAACTAGAACCCAACTAGGATACAAGTACGGCGCAAATAGGGCGTAACTAGGACGCATCTAGGGTGCAACTAGCGCGCAACTAGGACACAACTAGGGCACAACTAGGACGTGGCTACTGCCCAACTGAGGCCCAACTAGGGCGCACATAGGGTGCAACTAGGGTGTAAGTAGGGTGCAAGTAGGGTAAACGTAGGATGAAACTAGGGCACAACTAAGATGCAACTAGGGTGTAGCTAGTGGCCAACTACGGCGCAACTAGGGCACAACTTAGGCGCAACTAGAACACAACTAGGGCGCAACTAGGGTACAACTAGGACGTAAGAAGAGCGCAAGTAGGGCACAATTTGGGCGCAACTATGACACAACTAGGGGGTATCTAGTGCCCAATTGAGGCACAACTAGGGCACAACTAGGGCGCAACTAGGACACAAGTAGGGCGCAAGTAGGATGCAAGTAGGGTGCAAGAAGGGTGCAATAAGGGCACAAGTAGGTACAACTAGGGTGCAGCTAGGGTGCAACTAGGGCGCAAGTAGGGCGCAAGTGGAGCGCAACTAGGGCGCAACTAGGGTGTAACTAGGGCGAAACTAGGGTGCAAGAAGGGTGCAAGTAGGATGTAAGTAGGGCACAACCAGGACATAATTATGGCATAACTAGGGCGCAAGTAGGTCGCATGTAGGGTGCAATGAGGGCACAACTAGGGTGCAACTTGGGCGCAAGTAGGGCGCAAGTAGGGCACAAAAAAGGATGCAAGTAGGGTGCAACTAGAATGTAACTAGGGCGCAGCAAGGACATAGCTAGTGTCCAACTGAGGCGCAACTAGAACGCAACTAGGGAAAAATGAGGGTACAACTAGGGCGCAAGAAGGGCGCACATAGGGCTTAACTAGGGTACAACTAGGGCGCAACTAGGACACAAGTAAGGCGCAAGTTGGGCGCAACTAGGGTGGAACTATGGATTAACAAGGACGTGAGTAGGGTGCAAGTAAGGTGCAACTAGGATACAGCTAGGGTGAAACTAGGGCGTAGCTGGTGCCCAACTAAGGCATAACTAGGGCGTAACTAGGTCACAAATTGGTCACAACTAGGACGCAACTAGGGTGTAACAAGGACGCAAGTAGGGCGCAAGTAGGGTGCAAGTATGGCGTATGTAGTGCATAAGTAGGGCGTAACTAGGGTGCAACTAGGGACCCAAGTAGGGCGCAAGTAGGGCGCAAACTAGGGTGAAACTAGGGTGCAACTAGGACACAAGTAAGGCGCAAGTAGAGCGCAAGTAGGGCGCAACTAGGGTGCAACTATGGATTAACAAGGACGTAAGTAGGGTGCAAGTAAGGTGCAACTAGGGTGCAATTAGGGTGTAACTAGGGCGTAGCTAGTGCCCAATTGAAGCACAACTAGGGCGCAAATAGGGTGCAACTAGGACACAAGTAGGGTGCAAGTAGGGCGCAAGAACAGTGCATCTAGGGTGGAACTAGTGTCTAACTGAGGCACAAATAGGATACATCTAGTGCACAACTAGGGCGCAACTAGGACGCAAGTAGGGTGTAACTAGGACGTAAGTAGGGTGCAAGTATGGCGCAAGTAGGACGCATCTACGATGCAACTAGGGCGTACCTAGGGCGCAAGTAAGGCGCAAGTAGGGTACAACTAGGGCACAACTAGGACACAACGAGGGTGTAAATAGGGTGTAACTAGGGTGCTACTGGGGTGTAACTAGGGCACAACTAGGACATAGCTA
The DNA here is from genome assembly GCA_023375785.1 of Penium margaritaceum. Classification (NCBI taxonomy): domain Eukaryota; kingdom Viridiplantae; phylum Streptophyta; class Zygnematophyceae; order Desmidiales; family Peniaceae; genus Penium; species Penium margaritaceum. The sequence continues at coordinate 270,113 of SZWC01001050.1, forward strand.
GTGTCCAACTGAGGTGCAACTAGGGCGTAACTAGGGTGCAAGTAGGGCGCAGCTAGGGTGCAAGTAGGACACAACTAGGACACAAGTAGGGTACAAGTAGGACGCAACTAGGGTGCAACTAGGGTGCTACTAGGATGCAACTAGGGCGTAGCTAGTGTCCAACTAAGGTGCAACTAGGATGCAACTAGGGTGAAAGTGGTGCAACTAGGACGCTAGTAGGACGCAACTAGGACACAATTAGGGCGCAAACAGGGCGCAACTAGGTTGCAAGTAGGGCGCAAGTAGTGTGCAACTAGGGCGCAACTAGGGCGCAACTAGGGTGCAAGTAGGATCCATGTAGGGCCTAACTAGGGCGCAACTAGGGCACAACTAGGGTGCAAGTAGGTCGCAAGTAGGGCGCAACAAAGGTGCAACAAGGGCGTAACTAGGGAGTAACTAGGGTGCAACTAGGGCCTAAGTTGGGTGCCACTAAGGCACAAGTAGGGCGCAAGTAAGACGCTAGAACTGTGCAACTACGACGCAACTAAGGCAAAAGTAGGGTGAAACTAGGATGCCAATAGGGCGGAACTAGGGCACAACTAGGATGCAACTAGGGCACAAGGGCGGAAGAAGGGCACAATTAGGGCTCTAGTAGGACGCAACTAGGGCGTAATGAGGGAGCAAGTAGGACGCAGATAGGTTGCAAGTAGGGCGCAAATAGGGCGCAACTAGGGCACAACTATGGCACAAGTAAGGCACAACTACAGCGCAAGTAGAGCGCAACTAGGGCGCAACTAGGACCCAACCAGGACGCAAATAGGGCACAAGTAGGACAGAACTAGGACACATCTAGGGCATGACTAGGACGTAGCTAATGCCCAACTGAGGCAAAACTAGGGTGCAACTAGGGCACAACTAGAGTGTAACTAGGACACAAGTAGGGCACAAGCAGGGTAAAAGTAGGGTGCAACTAGGGCGCAACTAGGGCACAACTAGGGCGTAGCTAGTGTCCAACTGAGGCACAACTAGGGCGCAACTAAGGAACAACTAGAGCGCAACCCGGACGCAACTACGGTACAACTAGGGTGTAAGTAGGGCGCAAGTAGGGCACAACTAGGGCGCAACTAGGACGCAACTAGGGCGTAGCTAGTGCCCAATTGAGGCGCAACTAGGATGCAGCTAGGGCGCAACTAGGGCGCAACTAGGGTCCAAGTAGGGCAGAAGTAGGGTGTAACTAGGACGCAACTAGGGTGCAATGATGGCGCAACTAGGGCACAACTAGGGTGACGAAGGACGCAACCAGGGGGCAATGAGGGTGTAACTAGGAAGCAAGTAGGGCGCAAGTTGGAAAAAAGTAGGAGGAAACTAGGGCGCAAGTAGGGCGCAAGGAGGGCGCAAGTAGGGTACAAGTAGGACGCAACTAGGGTTTGACTAGGGTGCAACTAGGACGCAAGTAGGGCGCAACTAGGGCCCAAGTAGGGGGCACAACTAGGAAACAACTAGGGCGCAAGTAGGGCACAAGTTGGACGCAAATAGGATGCATATAGAGAAAAACTAGCATGCAACTAGGGCGTAACTAGGGAGGAACTAGGACGTAGCTAGTGCCGAACTGTTACTCGATTACGGCATTACTAGGGTGCAACTAGGGTGCAACTAGGGCGCAAGTAGGGCGCAAGTAGGACACAACTAGGGTGCAACTACGGCGCAAGTAGGGCGTAACTAGGGTACAACTAGGGCCCAAGTAGGACACATCTAGGATGTAGCTAGTGTCCAATTCAGGTGCAACTAGGGCGTGACTAGGGCGCAAGTAGGGCACAAGTAGGGCACAAGTAGGGCGTAAGTAAGGCACAATTAGGGCACACCAAGGGCACAAGTAGGATGCAAGTAGGATACAAGTACGAGGCAAGTAAGGCGCAACTAGGGCACAACTAGGGCGCAAGTAGGGTACAACTAGGACACAACTAGGGTGCAACTAGGGCACAAGTAGGGCGTAATTAGGGCGTATGTAGGGCACAACTAGCACGCAAGTAGGGTGCAAGTAGGGTGCAACTAGGGCAGAACTAGGGCGCAACTAAGCTACAAACAGGACGCAAGCAGGGCGCAAGTAGGGCGCAACTAGGGCGCAACTAGAGCGCAAGTAGGGCGCAAGTAGGTCGCAAGTAGGGCGCAACTAGGATGGAACTAGGGCAAATCTAGGGCGGAACTTTGGTGTAAGGAGGGCGCAAGTTGGACGCAAGTAGGGGGCAAGTATGAGCGCAACTTGGGTGCAACTAGGACGTAGCTAGTGCCCAACTGAGGCACAACTAGAGCGCAATTAGGGCACAACTAATGTACATGTAGGGCAGAAGTAGGGTGCAAGTAGGGCGTAAATGGGGCGCAACAAGGGTACAACTAGGACGCAACTAGGGCGTACCAAGTACACAACTGAGGCACAACTAGGGCGCAACTAGGATGCAACTAGGGCGCGCAACTAGGGTACAACTAGGGTACAACAAGGGCGCAACTCGGATGCAAGTAGGGTACAAGTAGGTACAAGAAAGGCACAAGTAATGCGCAAGTAGGACACAAATAGGGCGCAAGTAGGGTGCCAGCAGGGCACAAGAACGATGCAAGTAGGGCTTAACTAGGTTACAACTAGGGCGTAACTAGGGCATAAGTAAGGCGCAAGTAAAGCGAAAGCAAGGCGCAACTAGGGAGCAACTAGGGTGCAAGTAGGGTGGAAGTACGATGCAACTAGGGCATAACGAGGGTGCAATCTGGGCGCAGCTAGGAAGCAAGTAGGGCACAACTAGGGCACAAGTAGGGTGCAAGTAGGGTGCAACTATGGTGCAAGTAGGGTGCGACTAGGACGCAACTAGGGCGTATCTAGTTTCTAACTGAGGCTCAACTAGGAAACAGCTAGGGCATAACCGTGGCACAACTAGGGCCCAAATAGTAGGGTGCAAGTAGGGTGCAAGTATGGCGCAAGTAAGGCGCAAGAAGGGCACAACTAGGGTACACGCAGGGCACAAGTAGGGCGAAAGTAGGATGCATCTAGGGGGCAACTAGGGTCCAACTTTGGCGCAACTAGGGCGCACCTAGGGTGCAAGTAGGTTTGTAACTATTGCACAACTAGGGTGCAACTAGGGCGCAACTAGGGCATAGTGTCCAACTAAGGCGCAACTAGGGTGCAACTAGGATGCAATTAGGGCACAAGCAGGGCGCAACTAGGGTACAAGTAGAGCACAAGTAGGACGCAACTAGGGTGCAACTAGGGTGCTGCTAGGATGCAACTTGGACGTAGCTTGTACCCAACTGAGGCGCAACTAGGACGCAACTAGGGTGTAATTAGGGTGCAACTAGGGTGCTTGTTGGACGCAACTAGGGCTCAACTAGGGCACAAATAGGGCGCAACTAGGCTAGAAATATGGCGCAAGTAGTCTGCAACTAGGACACAACGAGGGCGCAACTAAGGCGTAACTAGGGCGCAAGTAGGGTGAAAGTAAGGTAGAACAAGGACACAACTAGGGCACAACTAGGGCACAAGTAGGACGCAAGTAGGGCGCAAGTAGGGTGCAAGTAGGGTGCAACTAGGGCGCAACTAGGGTATAACAATTGCCCAACTAAGGCAGAACTAGGGCACAACAAGGATGCAACTAGGACGCAACTATGGCGCAAGTAGGGCACAACTAAGGTGCAAGTAGGGTACAAGTAGGGCGCAACTAAGGTGCAAGTAGGGCACAAGTAGGGTGCAAGAAGGGTGTGACTAGGGCACAACTAGGGCGTAAGTAGGGCAAATCTAGGACGCAAGTAGGACGCAACTACGGCCCAACAAGGACGCAAGTAGAAGGCAACTAGGGCACAACTAGGGCACGACTAGGGCGCAAGTAGGGTACAGGTAAGACCCAACTAGGGTGTAATGAGGGCGCAAGTAGGGTGCAAGTAGGCCGCAAGTAGGGCACAACTAGGGCGCAACTAGGGTGCAAGTAAGGTGCAAGTAGGGCGCAAGTAGTGCGTGTGTAAGCCGGACAGTGCCAACGGCACTGATTACGGCTTGTGGCTTCCTTGAATGTATGATCTGACTGTGGATTTGGAATCTACATGAAAAACCATGTGAGATCGATCCAAGAACAGGGTCGATCCATCAAGAATTCAGGAAGATACGCCCGGCCAAAGGTTGGACCAGCCGAGGGGAAAAAGGTGACGGGAAATCGTCCCCATGGACTGAGGCTCGACCCTCGGAAGACCCAACAAAGCCAAAGCGCACCTTGGGGCCTGGATAGTCAATGAGTCAAGGATCATTGAGGGCCAAGGGCGCTTCGGAATGGCGCCTCGATGTGTTATTACCAGCAAGGGCGCTTCGGGCGGCCGTCACCGCCGCTAGTGGTGCTGCCAGCGGCAGATTGCCGTGGTTCACGGAAACGGCCATATCTCAGCCGTTCCTCCACGGAATGATGCGATTCTTGGTGCGTTGGAAAGCTGGGAAGATGAGCTACGTGATGCTGGAGCAATAACGCTCATCCTAGGCCCATACGGAGCCGCGCACGGCTCGGCGACCTCGGGTCGCCTAGGATGTGTCATCATGTACATGTAGTCTTGTATGTTGACACTTGAATAACAAGTACAGTTTACTCCCACTGTGCCACACGTGTTTCCGTGCTCCCCCAAGACGACCCTACGCTTCCGCAACGCCGGGTTGGAGTGCACCGGCCTCCCCTTGGTCGCCGTTGCCGCCGGTTGGTGCCTACACCATCCGGTTGAGGCTAGCACACCGAGCCCGGTTCACACTTGGTATCAGAGCCACCCTTGGCTCAGGGGCATAATCATCTACGTGGCAACCTCTCCTGGTCAGCGTAGACCAGCACGCATCTCGTCTCTTTGGCGGATCCGTGCCCAAGGCCAACCACGCACTCCGGTGACAAGGCGGTAGCCGGAGGACCCGTTGAGGAAGAAGTTGTACCGGACGTGAAGATGACTTCGACCGGCTCGTCCTCATTGGCCGCGGCGTTTGACGCGGAAGGCAAAGAAACAGCAGCCGCAGCGTTGCAGAAGTTGCTCGCCGACATGCAGGTCAAGATGGACCTGTTGGAGAAGCAGAACGAGTATCTCAATCAAGAGCTCGCAAAGCGTCCAGTGACAACACCAGTGGCAGTTGCCACCGCAAACGTACCTGCGGTGGGCGTCCCGAGCCCGCCCAAGCCGGAGCCATTCGACCCATCGAAGAAGGATGGGCCAGCTCCGCACACTTGGATACTTGGACTAGAATTGTACTTCACCGCCATCGGCGTGGATGCCTCAAGGTACGAGGCGCGCCGCGACTATGCCGTGACCCTGTTGAGAGGGGCATCGTTGGATTGGTGGGCCGATGTGATGCGGTCCAATCCACACGGCAGTGGAGCAGCAATGGTCGCCGGCATTGCGGCCGCGACCGGAATCTCAACCCCATCGGCTCCAACGTGCAGCAGTGGCGACCCTACCCTAAAATGGCCGACCTCGTGGAAAGAGTTCACGGAGGCGTTCATCAAGCGCTTCACCGTGGGTGACGTGAGGAACAACGCGCGTGCCAAGCTGCGTCGGCTTCGCCAAACTGGCGGCGTCGCCGAATACACCCGCAGGTTTCGTGAGATCATCGCCAACTGTGGCTTCGACTCCCACGAATTCTGCTTCCACTACAGCAACGGCCTCAAGAACGACGCCCGTGTTGTGACGGTGATGCACGACCTCAACGATGACCTGTCGGCAATGATCACAGCAGCCGAACGGTACGATTCGCGCGTGCAACAGGCTCATGCCAACAGCCACAACTCTTTTGGTGGTGGTTATGGCAAGAGGACCGAGAGCGACGTCACGCCCATGGAGATCGGAGCGTTACAACAGCGCAAGTGCTACAACTGTGGCAAGCCTGGCCACATTGCGCGTGACTGTCGGAGTCCAAAGAAGGGCGACGGCAAGAGTAAGCGTCAAGGGAAGGGGAAGCAAGCCACGAAGGAAGCGGATAGAGCAACAAAGGAGCCGGGAAACGAGGAGAGCCGGGAGTAGATGGCGTTACTCCTGGCTCCTCTCAACCCAAACCGCCAGTTGACCGCCCACCCGAACGCCTTGCGGCAATTAAGGGGGTTTCCGAGGTCAAGGCATGGGACGCGGGGTATGAGGTGGAGCAGCCCGCACTTCTCTTGGAGGCGCGAGTGAAAGGCGTCAAGGGGAAGGTGGGGAGCCTGCTGGATTGTGGCGCGAGCCACAGTTTTGTGAGCATGGAGTGTGCTCGGAAGTGGGGCCTTGCGCTCACGAGCAAGAAGCGGACCGCTAACCAAGTGGACGGCACGATTGAAGTGGGGTACCTGGCCCGTCCCCTCTCCATTCGCGTGGGGAAGCTTCGCATAACGACCGTATACCGGGTGTGCCCGATGAAGGATTACGATGTGATCCTCGGTCGTGACTTCCTCCACAAGTACATCCCCGTCGTCAATTGGGAGGCGCGCACCGTCTCAGTCAATCTCGGAGACAAGGAGTATCCCCTGCCTACGTGGTCCGAGGGAGAGGCCGCGGAGGAGGAGACTTACGAGGAGGAAGCGCCGCAGCAGTCGGTGCCTCGCAAGGAGGAATTGGCGCCTATGATGTTGAATTTGGTGCGGCTCAAGCGCGCGATTCGGAAAAGGGAGCAGATTTTTCTGGCGTCCGTGCGAGACGTGGAAGACGATTTCGATGAACCAGAGGACGTGGCACCTGCTATGGCACATGGGGCGACTCGTAAGCAGCCGGGGGTCCAAGGCAAGTTTGCCGCGGTGCCCGAGGGGCTTTGGAAGGTGTGTACGGAGTTTGAGGACGTGTTCCCCGACACCCTCCCGGCGGGTCTGCCACCAAAGCGGGACGTGGACCATCGTATCAACCTCAAACCTGGAGCGCGCCCGCCTGTTCGTGCAACGTACCGCATGAGCGATGCGCAACTGCAGGAGCTCAAGAAGCAGCTGACCGAGATGACGGAGCAGGGCTTCATCCACCCCTCCTCGTCTCCTTACGCTGCACCTGTCTTGTTTGTGCAGAAAAAGACAGGGGAGATGCGCATGTGCGTGGACTACCGGGCGTTGAACGAGTTGACCATCAAGAACCGGTACCCGCTTCCACGAGCTGAGGAGCTCTTCGATCAGCTCCGTGCGGCTCGCTTCTTCACAAAGATCGACCTCCGTTCTGGCTACCACCAGATCCGCATCGCAGCAGATGATGTGGAAAAGACGGCCTTCCG
>SZWC01001050.1:277947-303268 GCA_023375785.1 Penium margaritaceum
GCGGGAGTGTCAGCGCCACTCTCCAATCTCACTCGCAAGGATCGCGAGTGGAGTTGGGGAGTTAGCGAACAAGAAGCCTTTGAGAATCTCAAACGGGCTCTGACCTCCGCGCCGGCCTTGCACTTGGCCGACAGCGGCCGTGAGTTTGAAATGGCGACGGATGCATCGGACCTGGCCATTGGTGGAATCCTTTTGCAGGACTTTGGCAACGGGCCGTAGCCGGTCGCCTACTACTCGCGCAAGTTGCGCGGGGCAGAGCTGAACTACGCCACCCATGACAAGGAGATGCTCGCCGTGGTCGCAGCCTTCAAGAATTGGCAGTGCTACCTCAAAGCGCGGAAGTGCACGGTCTACACCGACCACCACGCGTTGAAGTACTTCAAGACGCAGCCGAACCTGAGCCGACGGCAAGCGCGTTGGGTGGAGTACCTCGAGTCGCACTTCGACTACGAAATTGTGTACCGGCCGGGTCGCATCAACCCAGCCGATGCACTCTCACGGCGACCGGACCTGATAATGCGGGTCGCGTCTCTCACCATCCACGAGGATGCCTTCCTTGTGAAGCTCTTCATGGAGGGATACGAGGCGCATGGGGAGTACGACGCTCGGAGATTTTTCTTCGAGGCGCCGTATTGGCGACGGCGCGGCACGCAACAGGTGGTGGTTCCCGCAGTGCCCGCGCTTCGGCAACTGATTTTGGAGGAATGCCATGACAGTGGCCCCAGTGGTCACTTCTCCGTCGACAAAACATTGAAGACGGTGGCTCACTTCTTTTGGTGGCCAACCATGTCGTCGGAGGTGGCTGAATTCTGCCGGATTTGTGACGTGTGCCAACGCCACAAGGCGAGGAGGACAAAGACCCCGGGTCTCCTCCAACCCTTGCCCATCCCCGAGCAGCCGTGGCAGGACATCTCCATGGATTTCATCACGGGTTTGCCCACGACAGCGGCAGGCCACAATGCGGTGTTGGTGGTGGTGGATCGCTTCAGCAAGATGTCGCACTTCATTGCGACGCGTGATACGGTGAGCGCGGAAGGCACGGCTCGGCTGTTCCTCGAGCACGTGGTGCGTCTTCATGGCGTGCCGCGGTCCATTGTGAGCGACCGTGACCCGCGTTTCACAAGCAAGTTCTGGCGAGAACTCATGGAGCGGTACGGCAGCAAGGTGCAGCTGTCGACCAGTTTTCATCCCCAAACTGACGGGCAAACGGAGCGGACGAACCAGACGNACGCGGCATGCATTGAAGAAGGCGCAAGAGCAGCAGAAAGTGCAAGCGGACCGCCGACGCGTGGAAGCAACGCTCAAGGTCGGTGATCGCGTGCTTCTCAATAGCGCGCATGTCAAGCTTCGCGGGGTCCGGTCGGACAAGTTGAAACCCCGGTGGCTTGGTCCGTTCGAGGTGCTCAAAATGCGGACACCCGTGGTGGCACGGTTGGCTCTCCCGCCTTCCATGCCAATCCACGACGTGTTCCACATCTCCAAACTCAAGCTTTACCATGATCCAGCTGAGCATTTTCCTGGCCGCAGCTGTGAGCCTCCCCCTCCGGTGGTGATCGAGGGCGAGCAAGAGTTTGAGGTAGAGGCCATCCTTGACCACCGTCGTCGTGGTCGTGGATGGGAGTACCTGGTCAAATGGAAGGGCTATGATGCGGCTCACAACTCATGGGAGCCTGCCCGCAACTTCAACGTTGGGGGGATCAATGCTATCCTCCGGGAGTATCAAGAGCGAACCGGGACGGCTCGCTCCTAAAGGGGGGGGTAGTGTAAGCCGGACAGTGCTAACGGCACTGATTACGGCTTGTGGCTTCCTTGAATGTATGATCTGACTGTGGATTTGGAATCTACAGGAAAAACCGTGTGAGATCGACCCAAGAACGGGGTCGATCCATCAAGAATTCAGGAAGATACGCCCGGCCAAAGGTTGGACCAGCCGAGGGGAAAAAGGTGACGGGAAATTGTCCCCAAAGACTGAGGCTCGACCCTCGGAAGACCCAAAAAAGCCGAAGCGCACCTTGGGGCCCGGATAGTCAATGAGTCAAGGATCATTGAGGGCCAAGGGCGCTTTGGAATGGTGCCTCGATGTGTTATTACCAGCAAGGGCGCTTCGGGCGGCCGTCACTGTCGCTAGTGGTGCTGCCAGCGGCAGATTGCTGTGGTTCACGGAAACGGCCATATGTCGGCCGTTCCTCCACGGAATGATGCGATTCTTGGTGCGTTGGAAAGCTGGGAAGATGAGCTACGTGATTCTGGAGCAATAATGCTCATCTCAGGCCCATACAGGGTCGCGCACGGCTCGGCGACCTCGGGTCGCCTAGGATGTGTCATCATGTACATATAGTCTTGTATGTTGACACTTGAATAACAAGTACAGTTTACTCCCACTGTGCCACACGTGTTTCCGTGCTCCCCCAAGACAACCCTACGCTTATGCAACGCCGGGTTGGAGTGCACCGGCCTCCCTTTGGTCGCCGTTGCCACCGGTTGGTGCCTACACCATCCGGTTGAGGCTAGCATACCGAGCCCGGTTCACACACTATGTGTGGTCAACATTGACAACTCATGACACGATTCACAAATGGTCAGAGGGAGGGACAATGGTTTGGGAACCCTATGTATTGACTACAAAGGACAAAGAACTTCGATACGTAGTGGCACGGTGCGGCTAATATGCACACCAAACTACCAAACTAGGCATATGTCACTGACCATGACCAGAGAATTTCAATATGGGTGGTCACCGTTGACCAACCATAACACGAGTCGTAAACGGTCAGGGGAGGAAACAATGGTACGGGAATATCAGTTCTCAACTAGCAGGTACAACGACTTTCAGTCAGTAGTAGCACGGTGTGGCTACCATGCACAATGACCGACCAAAGTAGGCATATGTACTGCCTTTGACCAAAGAAATCCACTGTGTATGGTCAACGTTGACAACTCATAATACGAGTCACAAATGGTCAGAGGGGCAAACAATGGTTTGGGGACACAAAGTATCAAGTAGAAAGCACACAGAGCTTCAATACGTTGTAGTACGGTGTGAATACCACGCAGGATGACCAATCAGGGCAGGCATATGTCATTGACCATTACCAAAAAATGTCACAAAGTGTGGTCAACGTTGACAACTCATAACACGAGTCACAAATGGTCAGGGTGGAAGATAATTATTTGTGAATACTAGTTATCGACTAGCAAGTACAAATACCTTCAATATGTAGTGGCACAGTATGGCAACAATGTACAATGACCAACCAAAACATGCATATATCACTCACCATGAACAAATGATTTCTCTTCATGTGGTCAACATTTACAGCCTAGAACACGAGTCACGGATAGTCAGAGGGGGCCAAACAATGGTTTGGGAACACTAGCTGTCAACAATAAAGCCCAAAGACATTTTTTACGCAATAACACGGCGTGGTAACCATGTACAGTGACAAACCAAAGTAGGCATCTGTCACAAACCATGACCAAACGGATTTCACAGTGTGTGGTCAACGTCGAAAACTCATCAGAGGAGTCACAAATGGTCGGTGGGGGCAGCCATGGGTTGGGAACACTAGTTATCAACTACCAAGGAGACAGATTTTCAACAAGTAGTGGCATGGTGTGGCTAGCATGCACAGTAACCAACCAAAGGATGCACACGTCAGTGACTTTGACCAAAGAGGTCCACCATGTATGGTCAACATTGACAACTCGTAACACGCTTCACAACTGGACAAAGGGAGAGACAATGGTTTGGGAACCCCATGTATCGACTAGAAAGGACAACGAACTTCAATACGTAGTGGCATGGTGTGGCTAGTATGCACACCAAACTACCAAACTAGGCATATGTCACTGACCATGACCAAAGAATTTCAATATGGGTGGTCAACATTCACCAACCATAACACGAGTCACAAACAGTCAGAGGGGGAAACAATGGTCTGGGAATATCAGCTCTCAACTAGCAAGTACAGTGACCTTCAATCGGTATAAGCATGGTGTGGCTACCATGCACAATAACCGCCCAAAGTAGGCATATGTACTACCTCTGACCGAAGAAATCCACTCTGTGTGGTTAGTGTTGACAACTCATAATAGGAGTCACAAATGGTCACAGGGGGAGACAATGGTTTGGGAACGCCAGGTATCAACTAGCAAGCACAAGGACCTTCAATAAGTTGTGGCACTGTGTGGATACCGTGCACGATGACCAACCAAAATAGGCATATGTCACTGACCATGACCAAATGATGTCACTAAGTGTGGTCAACTTTGACAGTCATAACACGAGTCACACATGGTCAGGGCGGAAGATAATGGTTTGTGAATTCAAGTTATTGACTAGCAAGTAGAAATACCTTCAATATGTAGTGGCACAGCGTGGCTACCATGCACAGTGACCAACCAAATAATGCATATGTCACTGACCATGACCAACGAGTTTCACTTCATGTGGTCAGCGTTGACAACTCACAACACGAGTCACTGATAGTCAGAGGGGGGTAACAATGGTTTGGGAACACTATCTATCAACTAGAAAGCACAAAGACCTTCAATACGCTGTGACATGGCGTGGTAACCACGTACAGAGACAAACCAAACTACGCATATGTCACTAACCATGACCAAAGAGTTTCAATGTGGGTGGTCAATGTTCACAACCCATAACACGAGTCACAAATGGTCAGAGGGGGAAAACATGGTTTCAAAACACTATGTATGTTCTAGCAAGTACAAAGGTTTTTCATATGTATTGGCACGGTGTGGCTACCGTGCATAATGACATACCCAAGTAGGCATACATCACTGCTCATGACCAAAGAAGTTTAGTGTGTGTGGTCAACGTTCACAACTCATAACACAAGTCAAAAATGGGCAGAGGGTGAAACAATGGTTTGGGAATACTCGGTATTGACTAGCAAGTACAAAGACCTTCGATAAGTGATGGCACGGTGTGGATACCATGTACAATGACCAACCATAGTATGCATGTGTCACTTAATATCATAAAAAGAGTTTCACTGTGTGTGGTAAACTTCCCTCTTACGGATGGTCAATCGGAGCAATGGTTGAGAGGTTATTCAAGCTCAAAGTTGCAAAATTTGAAATTCCATCTGCGTTCAATTTTTATGATTAAGCTAGCTTTGTTATCATTCATACTTTTTAAAACTACCCTCTAATCTTACACCCCCTTATACTATGCCCTTTACCCAGAGGAACCCTTACAATGTCATTTGGACATCATATGAACACCATGTGTGTTGGCTTAGTGCTTATGGAGTTAGATTCTGGAGCGGTAGGTCCTGGGTTTGAATCATCGTACGTGTAATATAGAATAGGCTCGCGACGTGGAGGGGGCAGTCGTGTTGTGCTACCTCAACTCTACCTCCGAGCCTAAGCCATGGGGGGAGGGGGGGTATGGGGTGTCATGATGCGGTCACAAATCTGACCTCCAGGTTGTCCACAGAACATCCCTCTAGGGGGGGTAAGAGGGAGTATTCCAGTGAAGGCACATACGTGTAACAAATAAACAAAAACCAACCTGGTGTCATAGGGAGAAACCTTTTTCTGTTTATTGACTAGTAAGTACAAATAATTAAAACAAGTAGTGGAAGGGTGTGGCTACCATGCACAATGACCAACCAGATTAGGCATGTGCCACTTACCATGACCAAATAGTTTTACTATGTGTGGTCAACGTTGACAACCCATAATATGGGTCACGAATTGTCAAAGGGGGAAACAATGGTTTGGGAATACTAGATACCACCTAGCAAGTACAACGACATTCAGTCAGTAGTAGCACGGTGTGGCTACCATGCACAATGACCGACCAAAGTAGGCATATGTACTGCCTTTGACCAAAGAAATCCACGGTGGGTGGTCAAAGTTGACATCTCAGAATACAAGTCACAAATGGGCAAAGGGGGAAACAATGGTTTGGGAACACCAAGTATAAAATAGCAAGCACAAGGACCTTCAATGTGTTGTGGCACGGTGTGGATACCATGCACGATGACCAACCAAAGTAGGCATATGTCACTGACCATGACCAAATAATGTCACTAAGTTTGGTAAACTTTGACAACTCATAACACGAGTCAGAAATGGTCTGGGTGGAAGCGAATGGTTTGTGAATACTAGTTATGGACTAGCAAGTACAAATACCTTCAATATGTAGTGGCATAGTGTAGCTACAATGCATAGTGACAAACCAAAGTATGCATATGTCACTGACCATTAACAAAGAATTTTACTTCATGTGGTCAACATTTACAACTCACAACACGAGTCACAGATTGTCAGGGGGGGGCTAACAATGGTTTGGAAACACTAGCTGTCAACAAGAAAGCACAAAGACCTTCGATACGTAATGACACGGCATGGTAACCATGTACAGTGACAACTTAAAGTAGGCATATGTCACGAACCATCAACAAGAAAGCCCAAAGACATTTGCCTAGTTTGGTAGTTTGGTGTGCATATTAGCCGCACCGTGCCACTACGTATCGAAGGATGCATGTAGGACGCAAGTGGTTGTGCTAGGGCCCAGGGTGCATATTAGCCGCACCGTGCCACTACGTATCGAACTAGGGCCCAACTAGGATGCATGTAGGACGCAAGTAGTGTGCAACTGGGAAACATCTAGGACGCAACTAGTGTGCAACTTGGATGCATCTAGGGCACATTAGGATACAGCTAGTTCCCAACTGAGGGGCAACTAGGGTGGAACAAGGGCGCAACTAGGGTGCAACTAGGGCACAAGTAGGGCACAAGTAGGGTGTAATTAGGGCACAACTATGGTGCAACTAGGGTGGAACAAGGGCACAACTAGGGTACAAGTAGGACGCAAGTAGGGCGCAAGTAGGGTGCAAGTAGGGTGCAACTATGGCGTAGCTGGTGCTTAACTGATGCACAACTAGGGTGCAACTAGATTGCAACTAGTGTGCAGCTAGGGCACAACTAGGGCATAAGTAGGGCACAAGTAGTGCCCAGCTGAGGCGCAACTTGGGTGCAATTAGGATGCAACTAAGGCACAACTAGGATGCAAGTAGGGCACAACTAGGGTGCAAGTATGGCACAAGTAGGGCGAAAGTAGGGCGTAACTAGGACGCAACTAGGGTGAAGTAGGAGGTAACTAGGGTGCAGTAAGTGTGCAACTAGGGCGCAAGTAGGGAAAAAGTAGGAAAAAGTTAGGACATAACTAGGGCACAAGTAGGACGAAAGTAGAGCGCAATTAGGGTGCAAGTACGGAGCAACTAGGTGATAACTAGGGCGTAACTAGTACTGAAGTAGGATGCAACTAGGATACAACTAGGGTGCAACTAGGGCACAGCTAGGGCGTAAGTAGGGCAAAAGTAGGGCGCAAGTGGGGTGTGACTAGGGTGCATAAAGGGCACAACTAGCATGCAACTAGGCGCAACTAGGGAGCAACTAGGTTGTAGCAGGTGTCCAACTGAGGCACAACTATGGCGTAACCAGGGTGCAAGAAGAGTGTAACTAGGACGCGAACAGGGCGCAAGTAGGGTGCATGTTGGGCACAATTTGGGTGCAACTATGGCGCAACTAGGGCGTAGCTTGGGTGCAATTAGGTGCAAATAGGATAAAACTAGGCCGCAAGTAGAGCACAAGTAGGACGCAAGTAGGACACAACTAGGGCGCAACAAGGGTGCAACTAGGATGCAACTAGGGCACAACTAAGTTGCAACTAGGATGTAACTAGCGTTCAAGGAGGGCGCATGTAGGATGCAAGTAGGGCACAAGTAGGGCACACCTAGGGCACAACTATGGTACAACTACGGTACAACTAGGGCGCAAGTAGGTGCAAGTAGGGCACAAGTAGGATGCAACTAAGGTTCAAGTAGGTCGTAAGTTGGACGCAAGTAGGGCGCAACTAAGGTTCAATTAGGGCGCAACCAGGGCGCAAGTAGGGTGCAACTAGGGCGTAACTAGGCCGAAACAAGGATGCAACTAGGGCGCACTTAGGGTGTAGGTAGGGTGCAAGTGGGACACAAGTAGGGTGCATCTAGGACCCAACAAGCATGCAACTAGGATGCAACTAGGAAGTAGCTAGTGCTCGATTGAGGCGCAACTAGGGCGTATCTAGGGTGCAACTAGGTCACAACTGGGGCGCAAGTGGGGCGCAAGTAGGGTGTAAGTAGGGCATAACTAGGGTGCAATAAGGGCATAGTTAGTACCCAATGGAGGCTCAACTAGGGCAAAAACTAGGTGCAACTAGGATGCAACTAGGCCGCAACTAGGATACAAGTAGGGCGCAAGTAGGGCGCAAGTAGGGTGTAAGTAGGATGCAACTAGGGCAGAACAAGGACACAACTAGGGTATCTCTTGTCTCCAACTGAGGCGCATCTAGAGCATAACTAGGGCGCAACTAGGACTTAAGTTGGGCGCAATTAGGGCACAAGTAGGGCGCAAGTTGGACGCAAGTTGGACGCAAGTAGGGCACAAGCAGGTACAACTAGGGCGCAGCTATGGGGCAACTAAGGCGCAAGTAGGGTGCAAGTAGGGCAGAACTAGGGCACATGTAAGGCACAAGTAGGACGTTACTAGGGATTTTAGGGCTAAACTAGGGTGCAACTAGGACGCAAGTAGGGCAATAGTGGGGCGCAACTAGGGCTGAACTAGGGCGCAACTAGGATGCAAGTAGGGTACAAGTAGGGTACAACTAGGACCCAACTAGGACGTAACTAGGACGCAAGTAGGGCGCAACAAGGAAAAAACTAGGGCGTAACTAGGGCATAACTTCTGCCAAACTGAGACGCAACTAGGGCGTAACTAGGGCTCAACAAGGGGGCAAGTAGGACACAACTAGGGCACAGCTAGGCCTCAACTAGGGTGCAAGTAGGACACAACAAGGGCACACGTAGGATGCAAGTAGGACATAAGTAGGGAACACAAAAGAAGAAACTAGGGCATAACTCGGGGGTGTAGCTAGTGCCTAACTAAGGCGTAACTCGGGCACAACAAGGAAGAAACTAGGGCACAACAAGGACGCAAGTAGGGCATACCTAGGGCGTAAGTAAGGTGCAAGTAGGAGGTAACTAGGGTGTAACTAGGGCACAACTAAGGCACAACTAAGGCGTACCTAGTGCCTGATTGAGGCTCAACTAGGGCGCAACTAGGGCACAACTAAGGGCATAACGAGGGTGCAAATAGGTCGTAACTAGGGGGAAGATATGTCACAGTAGGGCACAACTAGGGCACAACTAGGGCGCAACTTGGGTGTAGCTAGTACCCAACTGAGGCACAACTAGGGTGCAACTAGGACGCAAGGAGGGCGGAACTAGGGAGCAACTAGGACGCAACTAGAGCACAACTAGGACCCAAGAAGGGTGCATGTAGGGTGCAACTAGGGCGCAACTAGGGCCGAACCAGGGCACTAGTAGGGCATAAGTAGGGCGCAACTAGGGCGCAACTAGGGCGCAATTAGGGTGTAAGTAGGGCACAACTGGGGTACAAGTAGGGCCCAAGTAGGGAAAAAGTAGGGCGCAAGTAGGGAGCAAGTAGTTTGCAACTAGGATGTAACTTGGACACAAGTAGGGCACAACGAGGATGCAAGTAGGGCGCAACTAGGGTGCAACTAGGGTGCAAATAGGGCACACCTAGGGCGCAAGTAGGGTGCAAGCAGGGCGCAAGTAGGACACAACTAGGGTACAACTAGGGCACAAGGAGGGCTCAAGTAGGACGCAAGTGGGGCACAACTAGGTCGTAGCTAGGGCACAACTAGGGCGCAAATAGGGTGCAACTAGGGCACAAGCATGGTGCAACTAGGATGCAACTAGGGCGCAACTAGGGCGCAAGTAGGGCACAATTAGACCCCAACTAGGGCGCATCTAGGACGTAACAAGCGCGTGACTAGGCTGCAACTAGGGTGCAACTAGGACGTAGCTGGTGGCCAACTGAGGCGCAACTAGGGCACAACTAGGGCACAATCAAGGTGTAAGTAGGGCAAAAGTAGGGTGCAAGTAGGGCGCAATTAGGGCACAACTACGGCGCAACTAGGGCGTAGCTTGTGTCAAACTAAGGTGTAACTAGGGTGCAACTAGGGCGCAACTAGGATGCAACTAGGGTGCAACTAGGGCGCAACAAGGGCGCAAGTAGGGCGCCAGTAGGGCGCAAGTAGGGCGTACCTAGGGCGTAACTAGGGCACAACTACAGCCTAGCTAGTGGCCAACTGAGGCACAATCAGGGTGCAACTAGGGCACAACTAGGACACAAGTAGGGCACAACTAGGGCGCAAGTAGGACGCAAATAGAGTGCAAGTAGGGCGCAAGTAGGATGCAAGTAGGGCACAAGTAGGTGCAACTAGGGCACAACTAGGGTGCAACTAGGACGCAAATAGGACGCAAGTAGGGTGCAAGTAGAGCATATTTCGGTGTAACTAGGGTGCAAGTAGGGCGCAAATAGGGGGCAACTAGGGCGTAAGTGTGACGTAAGTAGGGTGCAACTTGGGTGTAACTAGGGCGTAACTAGGACGCAACTAGGATGCAAGTAGGGTACAAGTAGGACGCAAGTAGGACCTAATTAAGACGCAACCAGGGTGCAACTAGGACACAAGTAGGATGAAGTAGGGTGCAACTAGGGTGCAAGTAGGACGCAACTAGAACGCAAGAAGGGCGTGAGTAGGGTGCAAGTAGGATGCAAATAGGAAACAACTATGTCCCAAGTAGGGCGCAAGTAGGACGCAAGTAGGATGCAAGTAAGACGCAAATATGGGGCAACTAGGGCACAACTAGGGTGCAACTAGGGTGTATCTAAGGCACAATGAGAGCATAGCTAGTGCTAAATGGAGACGTAACTAGGGCGGAACTAGGGATCAACTAGGGTATTAGTAGGACACAACTAGGGCACTGGTGGGGCGCAAGTAGGATGTAACAAGGACACAAGTAGAGTGCAACTAGGGCGTAGCTAGTGTCCAACTAAGGCACAACTAGGATGCAACTAGGGCGCAACTACTGCATAAGAAAGGCACAACTAGGGCGCAAGTAGGGCACAACTAGGGCGCAACTAGGGCGCAACTAGGGCGTAACTAGGGTGTAATTAGGGTGTGACTAGTGTCCAAGTATAGCGCAAGCAGGATGAATGTAGGGCGCAACTAGGGCACAACTAGGGTGCAACTAGGGTGCAACTAGGGCGCAACTAGGGCGAAGAAGGGTGCAACTTAGGTTCAACTAGGGTGCAACTAGGGCACAAGTAGGGTGCAACTAGGGCGGAACTAGGGTGCAACTAGGGCACAACTAGGACTCAAGTAGGGAACAAGTAGGGCACACATAGGACGCAATTAGAGTACATCTAGGGTGAAACTAGCACACAACTAGGGCACAACTAGGACATGGCTAGTGCCCAATTGAGGCACAGCTAGGGCGTAAGTAGGGCGCCACTAGGGCATAACTAGGGCGCAAGTAGGGTGCAAGTAGGGTGCAAGTAGGACGCAACTAGGGCCTAACTAGGATGCAACTAGGAAGTAGCTGGTGCCCAACGTAGGTGGAACTAAGTTGAAACTAAGGTGCAACTAGGACGCAACTAGGGTGCAACTAGGATGCCACTAGGGTGCAAGTAGGGCGCAAACAGGATGCAAGTAAGTCGTAACTAGTTCATAATAAAGACGTACCTAGGGCGTAGCTAGTGCCCAACAGATGCACATCTAGAGCATAACTAGGGCGCAACTAGGACGGAACAAGGAAAGAAGTAGGGCACAACTAGGGTACAAGTAGGAAAGAAGTTGGGCACAAGTAGGGTGATAGTAGGATGCAACTAGGGTGCAACTAGGGCAAAACTAGGGCACAACTAGGACGCAAGCATGGCGCAAGTGGGGCGCAACTAGGGCGGAACTAGGACGCAACTAGTGATGCGAACTGGTTGCGGAGTAGTGCGAACCGGTTGCGGAGTGGTGCGAACTGGTTGCGGAGCGGTGCAAACTGGTTGCGTAGTGGTGTCAACGGGTTGCGAAGTGGTGCGATCTGGTTGCGGATTGGTGCGAACTGGTTGCGGAGTGGTGTCAACTGGTTGCGGAGTGGTGCGAACTGGTTGCGGTGTGGTGCGAACTGGTTGTGGAGTGGTGGGAACAGGTTCCGGAGTGGTGCGAACGGGTTGCGAGTGGTGCAAACTGCTTGCGGAGTGGTGCGACCTGGTTGCGGAGTGATGGGAACTAGGTGCAGAGTGGTGCAAACGGGTTGCGGAGTGGTACAAACTGGTTGCGGAGTGGCGCGAACTGGTTGCGAAGTGGTGCAGACTGGTTGCGCAGTGGTGCAAACTGGTGGTGGAGTTGTGCAAATTGGTTGTGGAGTGGTACGAATTGGTTGCGGCATGCTGCGAACTGGTCGCGGAGTGGTGCGAACGGGTTGCGAGTGGTGCAAACTGGTTGCAGAGTGGTGCGAACTGGTTGCAGAGTGGTGTGAACTGGTTGCAGCGTGGTGCGAACTGGTTGCGGAGTGGTGCGAACTGGTTGCTGGGTGGTGCGAACTGGTTGCGGAGTGGTGGGAACTGGTTGTGGACTGGTGCGAACTGTTTGAGGAGTGGTGCAAACTGGCTGCAGAGTGGTGCAAACTGGTTGTGGAGTGGTGCGAACTGGTTGCGGAGTGGTTTGAGCTGGTTTTGGAGTGGTGCGCACGGGTTGCGGAATGGTGGGAACTGGTTGCGGAGTGGTGCAAACTGGTTGCGGAGTGGTGCGAAAGAGTTGCGGAGTGGTGCCAACTGGTTGCGGAGTGATGCGAACTAGTTGCCGAGTGGTGCCAACTGGTTGCGGAGTGGTACAAACTGGATGCAGAGTGGTGCGAACTGGTTGCGGAGTGGTGCAGACTGGTTGCGCAGTGGTGCGAACTGGATGCGGAGTGGTGCAAACTTGTTGCGGAGTGGTGAGAACTAGTTGCGGAGTGGTGCAAACTGGTTGCGGAGTGGTGCCAGCTGGTTACGGAGTGGTGCGAACTGGTTGCGGAGTGGTGCGAACTGGCTGCGGGGGGTGCGAACTGGTTGCAAAGTGGTGCAAACTGGTTGCGGAGTGGTGCAAACTGGTTGCGGAGTGGTGCGAACTGGTTGCGGAGTGGTGCGAACTGGCTGCGGGTGGTGCGAACTGGTTGCAAAGTGGTGCAAACTGGTTGCGGAGTGGTGCAAACTGGTTGGAGAGTGGTTGGAACAGGTTGCGGAATGGTGCGAACTGGTTGCGGAGTGGTGCAAACTGGTTGCGGAGTGGTGCAAACCGGCTGTGGAGTGATGCGAACTAGTTGCCGAGTGGTGCCAACTGGTTGCAGAGTGGTGCGAACTGGATGCAGAGTGGTGCGACCTGGTTGCGGAGTGGTGCCAACTGCTTGCGCAGTGGTGCGAACTGGTTGCGGAGGGGTGCAAACGGGTTGCGGAGTGGTGCGAACGGGTTGCGGAGTGGTGCAAACTGGTTGCGGCGTTATGCAAACTAGTTACGTAGTGGTACCAACTGGTTGCGGAGTGGTGCAAACTGCATGCAGAGTGGTGCGAACTGGTTGCTGAGTGGTGCAAATGGGTTGCGGAATGGTGTGAACGGGTTGTGGTGTGGTGCAAACCAGTTGTGGAGGGGTGCCAACTGGTGGATGAGTGGTGCGAACTGGTTGCGGAGTGGAGCGACATGGTTGCGGAGTGGTGCAAACTGGTTAGGGAGTGGTGTGAACTGGTTGCGGAGTGGTGTGAACTAGTTACTGAGTGGTGCGAACTGGCTGCGGAGTGGTGCGAACTGGTTGCGGAGTGGTGCGAACTGGTTGTGGAGTGGTGCGAACTGGTTGCGGAGTGGTGCAAACTGCTTGCAGAATGGTGTGAACTGGTTGTGGAGTGGTGCGAACTGGTTGCGGAGTGGTGTGAACTGGTTGCAGAGTGGTGCGAACAGGTTTTGGAGTGGTGCAAACTGGCTGCGGAATGGTGCAAACTGGTTGTGCAGTGGTGCAAACTGGTTGCAGAGTTGTGGGAACTGGTTGCGGAGTGGTGTCAATGGGTTGCAAAGTGGTGCGAACTGGTTGGGGATTGGTGTGAACTGGTTGTGGAGTGGTCTCAACTGGTTGGGGAATGGTGCGAACTGGTTGCATAGTGGTGCAAACTGGTTGCGGAGTGGTGCGAACTGGTTGCAGAGTGGTTCGAACTGGTTGCGGAGTGGTGCGAACTGGTTGCGGAGTGGTGCGAACTGGACGCGGAGTGGTGCGAACTGGTTGCGGAGTGGTGGAAACTGGTTCCAGAGTGGTGCGAACTGGTTGCGGAGTGGTGCAAACTGGTTGCAGAGTGGTGCGAACTGGTTGCGGAGTGATGCGTACTGGTTGTGGAGTGGTGCGAGCTGGTTGCAGAATGGTGCGAACGGCTTGCAGAGTGGTGCAAAATGGTTGCGGAGCTGCGCAAAATGGTTGCAGATGGTGCGAACTGGTTGCAGAGTGATGCGAACTGGTTGCTGAGGGGTGCGAAATGGTTGTTGAGTGGTGCAAACTGGTTGCGCAGTGGTGCGAACTGATTGCAGAGTGGTGCGAACTCGTTGCGGACTGGTGCGAACTGGTTGCGGAGCGGTGCGAACTGGATGCGGAGTGGTACGAACTGGTTCCAGAGTGGTGCGAACTGGTTGCGAAGTGGTGCGAACTGGTTGCGGTGTGGTGCGAACTGGTTGTGGAGTGGTACGAACTGGTTGCGGAGTGGTGCGGACTGGTTGCGGAGTGGTGCGAGCTGGTTACGGAGTGGTGCGAACTGGATGCGGAGTGGTACGAACTGGTTCCAGAGTGGTGCGAACTGGTTGCGAAGTGGTGCGAACTGGTTGC
The DNA here is from genome assembly GCA_023375785.1 of Penium margaritaceum. Lineage (NCBI taxonomy): Eukaryota > Viridiplantae > Streptophyta > Zygnematophyceae > Desmidiales > Peniaceae > Penium > Penium margaritaceum. The sequence goes on from SZWC01001050.1 coordinate 292,719, forward strand.
GGTGTGGTGCGAACTGGTTGTGGAGTGGTACGAACTGGTTGCGGAGTGGTGCGGACTGGTTGCGGAGTGGTGCGAGCTGGTTACGGAGTGGTGCGAACTGGATGCGGAGTGGTACGAACTGGTTCCAGAGTGGTGCGAACTGGTTGCGAAGTGGTGCGAACTGGTTGCGGTGTGGTGCGAACTGGTTGTGGAGTGGTACGAACTGGTTGCGGAGTGGTGCGGACTGGTTGCGGAGTGGTGCGAGCTGGTTACGGAGTGGTGCGAACTGGATGCGGAGTGGTACGAACTGGTTCCAGAGTGGTGCGAACTGGTTGCGAAGTGGTGCGAACTGGTTGCGGTGTGGTGCGAACTGGTTGTGGAGTGGTACGAACTGGTTGCGGAGTGGTGCGGACTGGTTGCGGAGTGGTGCGAGCTGGTTACGGAGTGGTGCGAACTGGATGCGGAGTGGTACGAACTGGTTCCAGAGTGGTGCGAACTGGTTGCGAAGTGGTGCGAACTGGTTGCGGTGTGGTGCGAACTGGTTGTGGAGTGGTACGAACTGGTTGCGGAGTGGTGCGGACTGGTTGCGGAGTGGTGCGAGCTGGTTACGGAGTGGTGCGAACTGGATGCGGAGTGGTACGAACTGGTTCCAGAGTGGTGCGAACTGGTTGCGAAGTGGTGCGAACTGGTTGCGGTGTGGTGCGAACTGGTTGTGGAGTGGTACGAACTGGTTGCGGAGTGGTGCGGACTGGTTGCGGAGTGGTGCGAGCTGGTTACGGAGTGGTGCGAACTGGATGCGGAGTGGTACGAACTGGTTCCAGAGTGGTGCGAACTGGTTGCGAAGTGGTGCGAACTGGTTGCGGTGTGGTGCGAACTGGTTGTGGAGTGGTACGAACTGGTTGCGGAGTGGTGCGGACTGGTTGCGGAGTGGTGCGAGCTGGTTACGGAGTGGTGCGAACTGGATGCGGAGTGGTACGAACTGGTTCCAGAGTGGTGCGAACTGGTTGCGAAGTGGTGCGAACTGGTTGCGGTGTGGTGCGAACTGGTTGTGGAGTGGTACGAACTGGTTGCGGAGTGGTGCGGACTGGTTGCGGAGTGGTGCGAGCTGGTTACGGAGTGGTGCGAACTGGATGCGGAGTGGTACGAACTGGTTCCAGAGTGGTGCGAACTGGTTGCGAAGTGGTGCGAACTGGTTGCGGTGTGGTGCGAACTGGTTGTGGAGTGGTACGAACTGGTTGCGGAGTGGTGCGGACTGGTTGCGGAGTGGTGCGAGCTGGTTACGGAGTGGTGCGAACTGGATGCGGAGTGGTACGAACTGGTTCCAGAGTGGTGCGAACTGGTTGCGAAGTGGTGCGAACTGGTTGCGGTGTGGTGCGAACTGGTTGTGGAGTGGTACGAACTGGTTGCGGAGTGGTGCGGACTGGTTGCGGAGTGGTGCGAGCTGGTTACGGAGTGGTGCGAACTGGATGCGGAGTGGTACGAACTGGTTCCAGAGTGGTGCGAACTGGTTGCGAAGTGGTGCGAACTGGTTGCGGTGTGGTGCGAACTGGTTGTGGAGTGGTACGAACTGGTTGCGGAGTGGTGCGGACTGGTTGCGGAGTGGTGCGAGCTGGTTACGGAGTGGTGCGAACTGGATGCGGAGTGGTACGAACTGGTTCCAGAGTGGTGCGAACTGGTTGCGAAGTGGTGCGAACTGGTTGCGGTGTGGTGCGAACTGGTTGTGGAGTGGTACGAACTGGTTGCGGAGTGGTGCGGACTGGTTGCGGAGTGGTGCGAGCTGGTTACGGAGTGGTGCGAACTGGATGCGGAGTGGTACGAACTGGTTCCAGAGTGGTGCGAACTGGTTGCGAAGTGGTGCGAACTGGTTGCGGTGTGGTGCGAACTGGTTGTGGAGTGGTACGAACTGGTTGCGGAGTGGTGCGGACTGGTTGCGGAGTGGTGCGAGCTGGTTACGGAGTGGTGCGAACTGGATGCGGAGTGGTACGAACTGGTTCCAGAGTGGTGCGAACTGGTTGCGAAGTGGTGCGAACTGGTTGCGGTGTGGTGCGAACTGGTTGTGGAGTGGTACGAACTGGTTGCGGAGTGGTGCGGACTGGTTGCGGAGTGGTGCGAGCTGGTTACGGAGTGGTGCGAACTGGATGCGGAGTGGTACGAACTGGTTCCAGAGTGGTGCGAACTGGTTGCGAAGTGGTGCGAACTGGTTGCGGTGTGGTGCGAACTGGTTGTGGAGTGGTACGAACTGGTTGCGGAGTGGTGCGGACTGGTTGCGGAGTGGTGCGAGCTGGTTACGGAGTGGTGCGAACTGGATGCGGAGTGGTACGAACTGGTTCCAGAGTGGTGCGAACTGGTTGCGAAGTGGTGCGAACTGGTTGCGGTGTGGTGCGAACTGGTTGTGGAGTGGTACGAACTGGTTGCGGAGTGGTGCGGACTGGTTGCGGAGTGGTGCGAGCTGGTTACGGAGTGGTGCGAACTGGATGCGGAGTGGTACGAACTGGTTCCAGAGTGGTGCGAACTGGTTGCGAAGTGGTGCGAACTGGTTGCGGTGTGGTGCGAACTGGTTGTGGAGTGGTACGAACTGGTTGCGGAGTGGTGCGGACTGGTTGCGGAGTGGTGCGAGCTGGTTACGGAGTGGTGCGAACTGGATGCGGAGTGGTACGAACTGGTTCCAGAGTGGTGCGAACTGGTTGCGAAGTGGTGCGAACTGGTTGCGGTGTGGTGCGAACTGGTTGTGGAGTGGTACGAACTGGTTGCGGAGTGGTGCGGACTGGTTGCGGAGTGGTGCGAGCTGGTTACGGAGTGGTGCGAACTGGATGCGGAGTGGTACGAACTGGTTCCAGAGTGGTGCGAACTGGTTGCGAAGTGGTGCGAACTGGTTGCGGTGTGGTGCGAACTGGTTGTGGAGTGGTACGAACTGGTTGCGGAGTGGTGCGGACTGGTTGCGGAGTGGTGCGAGCTGGTTACGGAGTGGTGCGAACTGGATGCGGAGTGGTACGAACTGGTTCCAGAGTGGTGCGAACTGGTTGCGAAGTGGTGCGAACTGGTTGCGGTGTGGTGCGAACTGGTTGTGGAGTGGTACGAACTGGTTGCGGAGTGGTGCGGACTGGTTGCGGAGTGGTGCGAGCTGGTTACGGAGTGGTGCGAACTGGATGCGGAGTGGTACGAACTGGTTCCAGAGTGGTGCGAACTGGTTGCGAAGTGGTGCGAACTGGTTGCGGTGTGGTGCGAACTGGTTGTGGAGTGGTACGAACTGGTTGCGGAGTGGTGCGGACTGGTTGCGGAGTGGTGCGAGCTGGTTACGGAGTGGTGCGAACTGGATGCGGAGTGGTACGAACTGGTTCCAGAGTGGTGCGAACTGGTTGCGAAGTGGTGCGAACTGGTTGCGGTGTGGTGCGAACTGGTTGTGGAGTGGTACGAACTGGTTGCGGAGTGGTGCGGACTGGTTGCGGAGTGGTGCGAGCTGGTTACGGAGTGGTGCGAACTGGATGCGGAGTGGTACGAACTGGTTCCAGAGTGGTGCGAACTGGTTGCGAAGTGGTGCGAACTGGTTGCGGTGTGGTGCGAACTGGTTGTGGAGTGGTACGAACTGGTTGCGGAGTGGTGCGGACTGGTTGCGGAGTGGTGCGAGCTGGTTACGGAGTGGTGCGAACTGGATGCGGAGTGGTACGAACTGGTTCCAGAGTGGTGCGAACTGGTTGCGAAGTGGTGCGAACTGGTTGCGGTGTGGTGCGAACTGGTTGTGGAGTGGTACGAACTGGTTGCGGAGTGGTGCGGACTGGTTGCGGAGTGGTGCGAGCTGGTTACGGAGTGGTGCGAACTGGATGCGGAGTGGTACGAACTGGTTCCAGAGTGGTGCGAACTGGTTGCGAAGTGGTGCGAACTGGTTGCGGAATGGTGCGAACTGGTTGCGGAGTGGTGCGAGATTGTTTTGGAGTGGTGCGCGCTGGTTACAGAATGGTGCGAACTGGTTGCAGAGTGGTGCGAACTGGTTGCGGAGTGGTGCGAAATTTTTGCGGAGTGGTGCAAATGGGTTGCCGAGTGGTGGGAACTAGATGCCGAGTGGTGCGAAGTGGCTGCGGAGTGATGCGAACTGGTTGCGCAGTGGTGCGAACTGGTTGCGGAGTGGTGAGAACTGGTTGCAGGGTGGTACAAACGGGTTGCGGAGTGGTGAGAACTCGTTGCGGACTGGTGCAAACTGGTTGCGCAGTGGTGCAAACTGGTTGCCGAGTGGTGCGAACAGGTTGCAGAGTGGTGCGAATTGTTTACGATTGGTGCGAACTGGCTGCGGAGTGGTGCAAACTGGTTGCAGAGTGGTGCGAACTGGTTGCAGAGTTGTGCGGACTGGTTGCTGAGTGGTGCAAACTGGTTGCAGAGTGTTGAGAACTGGTTGCGGAGTGGTGCAAACTGGTTGCGGATTGGTGCAAACTGGTTGCGGAGTGGTGCAAAATGGTTGCGGAGCTGTGCAAAATGGTTGCAGATGGTGCGAACTGGTTGCAGAGTGGTGCGAACTGGTTGCGGAGTGGTGCGAACTGGTTGCGGAGTGGTGCGAACTGGTTGCGGAGTGGTGCGAACTGGTTGCGGAGTGGTGCAAACTGGTTGCGGAGTGGTGCAAACGGATTGCGGAGTGGTGCGAACGGGTTGCAGAGTGGTGCAAACGGGTCACGGAGTGATGCGAACTAGTTGCCGAGTGGTGCCAACTGGTTGCGGAGTGGTGCGAACGGCATGCAGAGTGGTGCGAACGGGTTGCAGAGTGGTGCAAATGGGTTGCGGAATAGTGCGAACAGGTTGTGGTGTGGTGCAAACCAGTTGCGGAGGGGTGCCAACTGGTGGAGGAGTGGTGCGAACTGGTTGTGGAGTGGTGCGACATGCTTGCGGAGAGGTGCGAACTGGTTAGGGAGTGGTGTGAACTGGTTGCGGAGTGGTGCGAACTGGTTACTGAGTGGTGCGAACTGGCTGCGGAGTGGTGCGAACTGGTTGCGCAGTGGTGCGAACCGGTTGTGGAGTGGTGCGAACTGGTTGCGGAGTGGTGCAAACTGCTTGCAGAATGGTGTGAACTGGTTGTGGAGTGGTGCGAACTGGTTGCAGAGTGGTGCGAACTGGTTGCGGAGTGGTGTGAACTGGTTGCAGAGTGGTGCGAACAGGTTTTGGAGTGGTGCAAACTGGTTGCGGAATGGTGCGAACAGGTTGTGGAGTGGTGCAAACTGGATGCAGAGTTGTGGGAACTGGTTGCGGAGTGGTGTCAATGGGCTGCAAAGTGGTGCGAACTGGTTGGGGATTGGTGTGAACTGGTTGCGGAGTGGTGTCAACTGGTTGGGGAATAGTGCGAACTGGTTGCACAGTGGTGCGAACTGGTTGCGGAGTGGTGCGAACTGGTTGCGAAGTGGTTCGAACTGGTTGCGGAGTGGTGCGAAGTGGTTGCGGAGTGGTGCGAACGTGTTGCGGAGTGGTGCGAACTGGTTGCGAAGTGGTGCAAACGGGTTGCGGAGTGGTGCGAACGGGTTGCGGAGTGGTGCAAACTGGTTGCGCAGTGGTGCAAACTGGTTGCGGAGTGGTGCCAACTGGTTGCGGAGTGGTGCGAACTGGCTACGGAGTGGTGCGAACTGGTTGCGGAGCGGTGCAAACTGGTTGCGGAGTGGTGCCAACTGGTTGCGGAGTGGTGCGAACTGGCTACGGAGTGGTGCGAACTGGTTGCGGAGCGGTGCAAACTGGTTGCGGAGTGGTGCCAACTGGTTGCGGAGTGGTGCGAACTGGCTACGGAGTGGTGCGAACTGGTTGCGGAGCGGTGCAAACTGGTTGCGGAGTGGTGCCAACTGGTTGCGGAGTGGTGCGAACTGGCTACGGAGTGGTGCGAACTGGTTGCGGAGCGGTGCAAACTGGTTGCGGAGTGGTGCCAACTGGTTGCGGAGTGGTGCGAACTGGCTACGGAGTGGTGCGAACTGGTTGCGGAGCGGTGCAAACTGGTTGCGGAGTGGTGCCAACTGGTTGCGGAGTGGTGCGAACTGGCTACGGAGTGGTGCGAACTGGTTGCGGAGCGGTGCAAACTGGTTGCGGAGTGGTGCCAACTGGTTGCGGAGTGGTGCGAACTGGCTACGGAGTGGTGCGAACTGGTTGCGGAGCGGTGCAAACTGGTTGCGGAGTGGTGCCAACTGGTTGCGGAGTGGTGCGAACTGGCTACGGAGTGGTGCGAACTGGTTGCGGAGCGGTGCAAACTGGTTGCGGAGTGGTGCCAACTGGTTGCGGAGTGGTGCGAACTGGCTACGGAGTGGTGCGAACTGGTTGCGGAGCGGTGCAAACTGGTTGCGGAGTGGTGCCAACTGGTTGCGGAGTGGTGCGAACTGGCTACGGAGTGGTGCGAACTGGTTGCGGAGCGGTGCAAACTGGTTGCGGAGTGGTGCCAACTGGTTGCGGAGTGGTGCGAACTGGCTACGGAGTGGTGCGAACTGGTTGCGGAGCGGTGCAAACTGGTTGCGGAGTGGTGCCAACTGGTTGCGGAGTGGTGCGAACTGGCTACGGAGTGGTGCGAACTGGTTGCGGAGCGGTGCAAACTGGTTGCGGAGTGGTGCCAACTGGTTGCGGAGTGGTGCGAACTGGCTACGGAGTGGTGCGAACTGGTTGCGGAGCGGTGCAAACTGGTTGCGGAGTGGTGCCAACTGGTTGCGGAGTGGTGCGAACTGGCTACGGAGTGGTGCGAACTGGTTGCGGAGCGGTGCAAACTGGTTGCGGAGTGGTGCCAACTGGTTGCGGAGTGGTGCGAACTGGCTACGGAGTGGTGCGAACTGGTTGCGGAGCGGTGCAAACTGGTTGCGGAGTGGTGCCAACTGGTTGCGGAGTGGTGCGAACTGGCTACGGAGTGGTGCGAACTGGTTGCGGAGCGGTGCAAACTGGTTGCGGAGTGGTGCCAACTGGTTGCGGAGTGGTGCGAACTGGCTACGGAGTGGTGCGAACTGGTTGCGGAGCGGTGCAAACTGGTTGCGGAGTGGTGCCAACTGGTTGCGGAGTGGTGCGAACTGGCTACGGAGTGGTGCGAACTGGTTGCGGAGCGGTGCAAACTGGTTGCGGAGTGGTGCCAACTGGTTGCGGAGTGGTGCGAACTGGCTACGGAGTGGTGCGAACTGGTTGCGGAGCGGTGCAAACTGGTTGCGGAGTGGTGCCAACTGGTTGCGGAGTGGTGCGAACTGGCTACGGAGTGGTGCGAACTGGTTGCGGAGCGGTGCAAACTGGTTGCGGAGTGGTGCCAACTGGTTGCGGAGTGGTGCGAACTGGCTACGGAGTGGTGCGAACTGGTTGCGGAGCGGTGCAAACTGGTTGCGGAGTGGTGCCAACTGGTTGCGGAGTGGTGCGAACTGGCTACGGAGTGGTGCGAACTGGTTGCGGAGCGGTGCAAACTGGTTGCGGAGTGGTGCCAACTGGTTGCGGAGTGGTGCGAACTGGCTACGGAGTGGTGCGAACTGGTTGCGGAGCGGTGCAAACTGGTTGCGGAGTGGTGCCAACTGGTTGCGGAGTGGTGCGAACTGGCTACGGAGTGGTGCGAACTGGTTGCGGAGCGGTGCAAACTGGTTGCGGAGTGGTGCCAACTGGTTGCGGAGTGGTGCGAACTGGCTACGGAGTGGTGCGAACTGGTTGCGGAGCGGTGCAAACTGGTTGCGGAGTGGTGCCAACTGGTTGCGGAGTGGTGCGAACTGGCTACGGAGTGGTGCGAACTGGTTGCGGAGCGGTGCAAACTGGTTGCGGAGTGGTGCCAACTGGTTGCGGAGTGGTGCGAACTGGCTACGGAGTGGTGCGAACTGGTTGCGGAGCGGTGCAAACTGGTTGCGGAGTGGTGCCAACTGGTTGCGGAGTGGTGCGAACTGGCTACGGAGTGGTGCGAACTGGTTGCGGAGCGGTGCAAACTGGTTGCGGAGTGGTGCCAACTGGTTGCGGAGTGGTGCGAACTGGCTACGGAGTGGTGCGAACTGGTTGCGGAGCGGTGCAAACTGGTTGCGGAGTGGTGCCAACTGGTTGCGGAGTGGTGCGAACTGGCTACGGAGTGGTGCGAACTGGTTGCGGAGCGGTGCAAACTGGTTGCGGAGTGGTGCCAACTGGTTGCGGAGTGGTGCGAACTGGCTACGGAGTGGTGCGAACTGGTTGCGGAGCGGTGCAAACTGGTTGCGGAGTGGTGCCAACTGGTTGCGGAGTGGTGCGAACTGGCTACGGAGTGGTGCGAACTGGTTGCGGAGCGGTGCAAACTGGTTGCGGAGTGGTGCCAACTGGTTGCGGAGTGGTGCGAACTGGCTACGGAGTGGTGCGAACTGGTTGCGGAGCGGTGCAAACTGGTTGCGGAGTGGTGCCAACTGGTTGCGGAGTGGTGCGAACTGGCTACGGAGTGGTGCGAACTGGTTGCGGAGCGGTGCAAACTGGTTGCGGAGTGGTGCCAACTGGTTGCGGAGTGGTGCGAACTGGCTACGGAGTGGTGCGAACTGGTTGCGGAGCGGTGCAAACTGGTTGCGGAGTGGTGCCAACTGGTTGCGGAGTGGTGCGAACTGGCTACGGAGTGGTGCGAACTGGTTGCGGAGCGGTGCAAACTGGTTGCGGAGTGGTGCCAACTGGTTGCGGAGTGGTGCGAACTGGCTACGGAGTGGTGCGAACTGGTTGCGGAGCGGTGCAAACTGGTTGCGGAGTGGTGCCAACTGGTTGCGGAGTGGTGCGAACTGGCTACGGAGTGGTGCGAACTGGTTGCGGAGCGGTGCAAACTGGTTGCGGAGTGGTGCCAACTGGTTGCGGAGTGGTGCGAACTGGCTACGGAGTGGTGCGAACTGGTTGCGGAGCGGTGCAAACTGGTTGCGGAGTGGTGCCAACTGGTTGCGGAGTGGTGCGAACTGGCTACGGAGTGGTGCGAACTGGTTGCGGAGCGGTGCAAACTGGTTGCGGAGTGGTGCCAACTGGTTGCGGAGTGGTGCGAACTGGCTACGGAGTGGTGCGAACTGGTTGCGGAGCGGTGCAAACTGGTTGCGGAGTGGTGCCAACTGGTTGCGGAGTGGTGCGAACTGGCTACGGAGTGGTGCGAACTGGTTGCGGAGCGGTGCAAACTGGTTGCGGAGTGGTGCCAACTGGTTGCGGAGTGGTGCGAACTGGCTACGGAGTGGTGCGAACTGGTTGCGGAGCGGTGCAAACTGGTTGCGGAGTGGTGCCAACTGGTTGCGGAGTGGTGCGAACTGGCTACGGAGTGGTGCGAACTGGTTGCGGAGCGGTGCAAACTGGTTGCGGAGTGGTGCCAACTGGTTGCGGAGTGGTGCGAACTGGCTACGGAGTGGTGCGAACTGGTTGCGGAGCGGTGCAAACTGGTTGCGGAGTGGTGCCAACTGGTTGCGGAGTGGTGCGAACTGGCTACGGAGTGGTGCGAACTGGTTGCGGAGCGGTGCAAACTGGTTGCGGAGTGGTGCCAACTGGTTGCGGAGTGGTGCGAACTGGCTACGGAGTGGTGCGAACTGGTTGCGGAGCGGTGCAAACTGGTTGCGGAGTGGTGCCAACTGGTTGCGGAGTGGTGCGAACTGGCTACGGAGTGGTGCGAACTGGTTGCGGAGCGGTGCAAACTGGTTGCGGAGTGGTGCAAACTGGTTGCGGAGTGGTGCAAAATGGTTGCGGAGCTGTGCAAAATGGTTGCAGATGGTGCGAACTGGTTGCAGAGTGGTGCGAACTGGTTGCAGATTGGTGCGAACTGTTGCGGAGTTGCGCGAACTGGTTGCGGAGTGGTGCGAACTGGTTGCGGAGTGGTGCGAACCGGTTGCAAATTGGTGCGAACTAGTTGCGGAGTGGTTCGAACTTGTTTTGGAGTGGTGCGCACTGGTTGCGGAATGGTGCGAACTGGTTGCAGAGTGGTGCGAACTGGTTGTGGAGAGATGAAAAATGGTTGCAGAGTGGTGCAAACTGGTTGCTGAGTGGTGCGAACTGGTTGCGGAGTGGTGTGAACAGGTTTCAAGGTGGTGCCAACTGGTCACGGATTGGTGCGAAGTGGTTGCCGAGTGGTTGCAACTGGTTGCAAAGTGGAGCCAACTGGATGCGGATTGGTGCAAACTAGTTGTGGAGTGGTGCGTACAGGTTGCGGAAAGGTGCGAACAGGCTGTGGAGTGGTGCAAACTGGTTGCGGAGTGGTGCGATCTGGTTGCGGGGTGATGCGAACTGGTTGCAGAGTGGTGCGAACTGGTTCCAGAGTGGTGCGAACTGGTTTTGGAGTGGTGCGAACAGGTTGCGGAGTTTTCCGAACAGGTTGCAGAGTGGTGCAATCTGGTTGCGGAGTGGTGCGAACTGGTTGCGGAGTGATGCCAACTGGTTGCGGAGTGGTGCAAACTAGTTGTGGAGTGGTGCGAACTGGTTGCCGAGTGGTACGAACAGGTTGCAGAGTGGTGCGAATCGGTTGCGGAGTGGTGCGAACTGGATGCGGAGTGGTGCGAACTGGTTGCGGAGTAGTGCAAACTTGTTGCGGAGTGATGCGAACTGGTTGCGGAGTGGTGCGAACTGGTTGCGGAGTGGTGCGAACTGGTTGCGGAGCGGTGCAAACTGGTTGCGAAGTGGTGTCAACGGGTTGCGAAGTGGTGCGA
>SZWC01001050.1:303278-313878 GCA_023375785.1 Penium margaritaceum
TGGTGCGAACTGGTTGCGGAGTGGTGCGAACTGGTTGCGGAGTGGTGCGAACTGGTTGCGGAGTGGTGCGAACTGGTTGCGGAGTGGTGCGAAGTGGTTGCGGAGTGGTGTGAACTCGTTGCGGAGTGGTGCGAACTGAATGCAGAGTGTTGCAAACTGGTTGTGGAGTAGTGTGAACTGGTTGCGGAGTGCTGTGAACTAGTTGCGGAGTAGTGCGAACTGGTTGCGGAGTGATGCAAACCGGTTGTGGAATGGTGCAAACCGATTGCGGAGTGGTGTGAACTGGTTGCAGAATGGTGCCAACGGGTTGCGGAGTGGTGCGAACTGGTCGCGGAGTAGTGCGAACTGGTTGCGGAGTGGTGCGAACTGGTTGTGGAGTGGTGCAAATGGGTTGCGGAGTGGTGCGAACTGGTTGCGGAGTGGTCCGAATTGGTCGTGGGGTGGTGCGAATTGGTTGCGGAGTGGTGCAAACTGGTTGGGGAGTGGTGAAAACTGGTTGTGGAGTGGTGCAAACTGGTTGCGGAGTGGTGCAAACTGGGTGCGGAGTGGTCCGAACTGGTTGCGGAGTGGTGCGAAGTGGTTACGGAGTGGTGCGAACTGGTTGCGGAGAGGTGAAAACTGGTTGCGGAGTTGTGCGAACTGGTTGCGGAGTGGTGCCAACTGGTCTCGGAGTTGTGTGAACTGGTTGCGGAGTTTTGCGAACTGGTTGCGGAGTGGTGCGAAGTGGTTACGGAGTGGTGCGAACTGGTTGCGGAGAGGTGAAAACTGGTTGCGGAGTTGTGCGAACTGGTTGCGGAGTGGTGCCAACTGGTCTCGGAGTTGTGTGAACTGGTTGCGGAGTTTTGCGAACTGGTTGCGGAGTGGTGCGAAGTGGTTACGGAGTGGTGCGAACTGGTTGCGGAGAGGTGAAAACTGGTTGCGGAGTTGTGCGAACTGGTTGCGGAGTGGTGCCAACTGGTCTCGGAGTTGTGTGAACTGGTTGCGGAGTTTTGCGAACTGGTTGCGGAGTGGTGCGAAGTGGTTACGGAGTGGTGCGAACTGGTTGCGGAGAGGTGAAAACTGGTTGCGGAGTTGTGCGAACTGGTTGCGGAGTGGTGCCAACTGGTCTCGGAGTTGTGTGAACTGGTTGCGGAGTTTTGCGAACTGGTTGCGGAGTGGTGCGAAGTGGTTACGGAGTGGTGCGAACTGGTTGCGGAGTAGTGCGAACTGGTTGCGGAGTGGTGCGAACTGGTTGCGGAGTGGTGCGAACTGGTTGTGGAGTTGTGCGAACAGGTTGCGGAGTGGTGTGAACAGGTTGCGGAGTGGTGTGAACTGGTTGCGGAGTGGTGCGAACTGGTTGCGGAGTGATGCGAACTGGTTGCGGAGTGGTGCAAAGTGGTTGCGGCGTGGTGCGAACTGGCTGCGGAGTGGTGCGAACAGGTTGCGGATTGGTGGGAATTGGTTACGGAGTGGTGCGAACTGGATGCGGAGTGGTACGAACTGGTTGTGGAGTGGTGCGAACGTGTTGCGGAGTAGTGTGAATGGGTTGCGAGTGGTCTGAACTGGTTGCGGAGTGGTGCAAAGTGGTTGCGGACTGGTGCCAACTGGTTGCAGAGTGGTGCAAACTAGTTGCAGAATGGTGCGAACGGCTTGCAGAGTGGTGCAAAATGGTTGCGGAGTGGTGCGAAATGGTTGCTGAGTGGTGTAAACTGGTTGCGCAGTGGTGCAAACTAGTTGCATAGTGGTGCCCATTGGTTGCGGAGTGGTGGGAACAGAATGCGGAGTGGTGCGAACTGGTTGCAGAGTGGTGCAAACTGGTTGCGCAGTGGTGCGAACTGGTTGCGGAGTAGTGCAAACTGGTTGCGGAGTGGTGTGACTGGTTGCTGAGTGGTGCGAACTGGTTGCAGAGTGGTGGGAACTTGTTGCGGAGTGGTGCGAAATGGTTGCGGAGTAGTGCAAACTGGTTGCGGAGTGGTGCGAACTGGTTGCGGAGTGGTATGAACAGGTTAAGGAGTGGTACGAACTGGTTGCGGAGTGGTGCGAACTGGCTGCGAGTTGTGCGAACCGGTTGCCGAGTGGTGCAAACTGGTCGCGGTTTGGTGCGAACTGGCTGCGAGTTGTGCGAACCGGTTGCCGAGTGGTGCAAACTGGTCGCGGTTTGGTGCGAACTGGCTGCGAGTTGTGCGAACCGGTTGCCGAGTGGTGCAAACTGGTCGCGGTTTGGTGCGAACTGGCTGCGAGTTGTGCGAACCGGTTGCCGAGTGGTGCAAACTGGTCGCGGTTTGGTGCGAACTGGCTGCGAGTTGTGCGAACCGGTTGCCGAGTGGTGCAAACTGGTCGCGGTTTGGTGCGAACTGGCTGCGAGTTGTGCGAACCGGTTGCCGAGTGGTGCAAACTGGTCGCGGTTTGGTGCGAACTGGCTGCGAGTTGTGCGAACCGGTTGCCGAGTGGTGCAAACTGGTCGCGGTTTGGTGCGAACTGGCTGCGAGTTGTGCGAACCGGTTGCCGAGTGGTGCAAACTGGTCGCGGTTTGGTGCGAACTGGCTGCGAGTTGTGCGAACCGGTTGCCGAGTGGTGCAAACTGGTCGCGGTTTGGTGCGAACTGGCTGCGAGTTGTGCGAACCGGTTGCCGAGTGGTGCAAACTGGTCGCGGTTTGGTGCGAACTGGCTGCGAGTTGTGCGAACCGGTTGCCGAGTGGTGCAAACTGGTCGCGGTTTGGTGCGAACTGGCTGCGAGTTGTGCGAACCGGTTGCCGAGTGGTGCAAACTGGTCGCGGTTTGGTGCGAACTGGCTGCGAGTTGTGCGAACCGGTTGCCGAGTGGTGCAAACTGGTCGCGGTTTGGTGCGAACTGGCTGCGAGTTGTGCGAACCGGTTGCCGAGTGGTGCAAACTGGTCGCGGTTTGGTGCGAACTGGCTGCGAGTTGTGCGAACCGGTTGCCGAGTGGTGCAAACTGGTCGCGGTTTGGTGCGAACTGGCTGCGAGTTGTGCGAACCGGTTGCCGAGTGGTGCAAACTGGTCGCGGTTTGGTGCGAACTGGCTGCGAGTTGTGCGAACCGGTTGCCGAGTGGTGCAAACTGGTCGCGGTTTGGTGCGAACTGGCTGCGAGTTGTGCGAACCGGTTGCCGAGTGGTGCAAACTGGTCGCGGTTTGGTGCGAACTGGCTGCGAGTTGTGCGAACCGGTTGCCGAGTGGTGCAAACTGGTCGCGGTTTGGTGCGAACTGGCTGCGAGTTGTGCGAACCGGTTGCCGAGTGGTGCAAACTGGTCGCGGTTTGGTGCGAACTGGCTGCGAGTTGTGCGAACCGGTTGCCGAGTGGTGCAAACTGGTCGCGGTTTGGTGCGAACTGGCTGCGAGTTGTGCGAACCGGTTGCCGAGTGGTGCAAACTGGTCGCGGTTTGGTGCGAACTGGCTGCGAGTTGTGCGAACCGGTTGCCGAGTGGTGCAAACTGGTCGCGGTTTGGTGCGAACTGGCTGCGAGTTGTGCGAACCGGTTGCCGAGTGGTGCAAACTGGTCGCGGTTTGGTGCGAACTGGCTGCGAGTTGTGCGAACCGGTTGCCGAGTGGTGCAAACTGGTCGCGGTTTGGTGCGAACTGGCTGCGAGTTGTGCGAACCGGTTGCCGAGTGGTGCAAACTGGTCGCGGTTTGGTGCGAACTGGCTGCGAGTTGTGCGAACCGGTTGCCGAGTGGTGCAAACTGGTCGCGGTTTGGTGCGAACTGGCTGCGAGTTGTGCGAACCGGTTGCCGAGTGGTGCAAACTGGTCGCGGTTTGGTGCGAACTGGCTGCGAGTTGTGCGAACCGGTTGCCGAGTGGTGCAAACTGGTCGCGGTTTGGTGCGAACTGGCTGCGAGTTGTGCGAACCGGTTGCCGAGTGGTGCAAACTGGTCGCGGTTTGGTGCGAACTGGCTGCGAGTTGTGCGAACCGGTTGCCGAGTGGTGCAAACTGGTCGCGGTTTGGTGCGAACTGGCTGCGAGTTGTGCGAACCGGTTGCCGAGTGGTGCAAACTGGTCGCGGTTTGGTGCGAACTGGCTGCGAGTTGTGCGAACCGGTTGCCGAGTGGTGCAAACTGGTCGCGGTTTGGTGCGAACTGGCTGCGAGTTGTGCGAACCGGTTGCCGAGTGGTGCAAACTGGTCGCGGTTTGGTGCGAACTGGCTGCGAGTTGTGCGAACCGGTTGCCGAGTGGTGCAAACTGGTCGCGGTTTGGTGCGAACTGGCTGCGAGTTGTGCGAACCGGTTGCCGAGTGGTGCAAACTGGTCGCGGTTTGGTGCGAACTGGCTGCGAGTTGTGCGAACCGGTTGCCGAGTGGTGCAAACTGGTCGCGGTTTGGTGCGAACTGGCTGCGAGTTGTGCGAACCGGTTGCCGAGTGGTGCAAACTGGTCGCGGTTTGGTGCGAACTGGCTGCGAGTTGTGCGAACCGGTTGCCGAGTGGTGCAAACTGGTCGCGGTTTGGTGCGAACTGGCTGCGAGTTGTGCGAACCGGTTGCCGAGTGGTGCAAACTGGTCGCGGTTTGGTGCGAACTGGCTGCGAGTTGTGCGAACCGGTTGCCGAGTGGTGCAAACTGGTCGCGGTTTGGTGCGAACTGGCTGCGAGTTGTGCGAACCGGTTGCCGAGTGGTGCAAACTGGTCGCGGTTTGGTGCGAACTGGCTGCGAGTTGTGCGAACCGGTTGCCGAGTGGTGCAAACTGGTCGCGGTTTGGTGCGAACTGGCTGCGAGTTGTGCGAACCGGTTGCCGAGTGGTGCAAACTGGTCGCGGTTTGGTGCGAACTGGCTGCGAGTTGTGCGAACCGGTTGCCGAGTGGTGCAAACTGGTCGCGGTTTGGTGCGAACTGGCTGCGAGTTGTGCGAACCGGTTGCCGAGTGGTGCAAACTGGTCGCGGTTTGGTGCGAACTGGCTGCGAGTTGTGCGAACCGGTTGCCGAGTGGTGCAAACTGGTCGCGGTTTGGTGCGAACTGGCTGCGAGTTGTGCGAACCGGTTGCCGAGTGGTGCAAACTGGTCGCGGTTTGGTGCGAACTGGCTGCGAGTTGTGCGAACCGGTTGCCGAGTGGTGCAAACTGGTCGCGGTTTGGTGCGAACTGGCTGCGAGTTGTGCGAACCGGTTGCCGAGTGGTGCAAACTGGTCGCGGTTTGGTGCGAACTGGCTGCGAGTTGTGCGAACCGGTTGCCGAGTGGTGCAAACTGGTCGCGGTTTGGTGCGAACTGGCTGCGAGTTGTGCGAACCGGTTGCCGAGTGGTGCAAACTGGTCGCGGTTTGGTGCGAACTGGCTGCGAGTTGTGCGAACCGGTTGCCGAGTGGTGCAAACTGGTCGCGGTTTGGTGCGAACTGGCTGCGAGTTGTGCGAACCGGTTGCCGAGTGGTGCAAACTGGTCGCGGTTTGGTGCGAACTGGCTGCGAGTTGTGCGAACCGGTTGCCGAGTGGTGCAAACTGGTCGCGGTTTGGTGCGAACTGGCTGCGAGTTGTGCGAACCGGTTGCCGAGTGGTGCAAACTGGTCGCGGTTTGGTGCGAACTGGCTGCGAGTTGTGCGAACCGGTTGCCGAGTGGTGCAAACTGGTCGCGGTTTGGTGCGAACTGGCTGCGAGTTGTGCGAACCGGTTGCCGAGTGGTGCAAACTGGTCGCGGTTTGGTGCGAACTGGCTGCGAGTTGTGCGAACCGGTTGCCGAGTGGTGCAAACTGGTCGCGGTTTGGTGCGAACTGGCTGCGAGTTGTGCGAACCGGTTGCCGAGTGGTGCAAACTGGTCGCGGTTTGGTGCGAACTGGCTGCGAGTTGTGCGAACCGGTTGCCGAGTGGTGCAAACTGGTCGCGGTTTGGTGCGAACTGGCTGCGAGTTGTGCGAACCGGTTGCCGAGTGGTGCAAACTGGTCGCGGTTTGGTGCGAACTGGCTGCGAGTTGTGCGAACCGGTTGCCGAGTGGTGCAAACTGGTCGCGGTTTGGTGCGAACTGGCTGCGAGTTGTGCGAACCGGTTGCCGAGTGGTGCAAACTGGTCGCGGTTTGGTGCGAACTGGCTGCGAGTTGTGCGAACCGGTTGCCGAGTGGTGCAAACTGGTTGCGGAGTGGTGCGATCTGGTTGTAGAGTGGTGCGAACCGGTTGCGGAATGGTGCGAACTGGTTGCGGAGTGGTGCAAACTGGTTGCGGAGTGGTGGGAATTGGTTGCGGAGTGGTGCAAACTGGTTGCGGAGTGGTGTGAACTAGTTGCGGAGTGGTGCGAACTGGTTGTAGTGTGGTCCGAACAGGTCGCCGAGTGGTGCAAACAGGTTGCGGAGTAGTGCGAACTGGTTGCAGAGTGGTGCAAACTGGTTGCGGAGTGATGGGAAATGGTTGCGGAGTGGTTCGAACTGGTTGCGGAGTTGTATGAACTGGTTGCGGAGTGGTGCGAACTGGTTGCGGAGTGGTGCAAACAGGTTGTTGAGTGGTGCCAAATGGTTACGGAGTGGTGCGACCTGGATGTTGAGTGGTGGGAAGTGGTTGCGGAGTGGTGCGAACGTGTTGCGGAGTGGTACCAACTGGTTGAGAGTTGTGCGAACTGGTTGCGGACTGGTGCGAGGTGGTTGCGGAGCGGAGCAAACTGGTTGCGGAGTGGTGCGAGCTGGTTGCGGATTGGTTCAAACTGGTTGCGGAGTGGTGCAAACGGGTTGCGGAGTGGTGTCAACGGGTTGCAAAGTGGTGCGAGCTGGTTGCAGATGGGTGCAAACCGGTTATGGGGTGGTGTCAACTGGTTGCGGAGTGATGTGAACTGGTTGCGGAATGGTGCAAACTGGTTTTGGAGTGGTGCGAACAGGTTGCGTAGTTGTGCAAACAGGCTGCAGAGTGGTGTGAACCAGTTGCAGAGTGGTGCGAACTGGTTGCGGAGTGGTGCGAACTGGTTGCTGAGTGGTGCGAACTGGTTGGGGAGTGGTGCGAACTGGTTGCGGAGTGGTGCAAAGTGGTTGCGGTGTGGTGCAAACTGGTTGCGGAGTGGTGCGAACTGGTTGCGGAGTGGTGCGAACTGGTCGGGGAGTGGTGCGAACTGGTTGCGGAGTGGTGCAAACCGGCTGCGGAGTGGTGGGAACTTGTTCCAGACTGGTCTGAACTGCTTGCAGAGTTGTGCAAACTGGTTGCGGAGTTGTGCGAACTGGTTGCAGAATGGTGCGAACTGGTTGCGGAGTGGTGCGAGATTGTTTTGGAGTGGTGCGCGCTGGTTACAGAATGGTGCGAACTGGTTGCAGAGTGGTGCGAACTGGTTGCGGAGTGGTGTGAAAGTTTTGCAAAGTGTTGCAAACGGGTTGCCGAGTGGTGGGAACTAGATGCCGAGTGGTGCGAAGTGGCTGCGGAGTGATGCGAACTGGTTGCGCAGTGGTGCGAACTGGTTGCGGAGTGGTGAGAACTGGTTGCGGGGTGGTGCAAACTGGTTGCGGAGTGGTGAGAACTCGTTGCGGACTGGTGCAAACTGGTTGCGCAGTGGTGCAAACTGGTTAAGGAGTGGTGCGAACAGGTTGCAGAGTGGTGCGAATTGTTTACGATTGGTGCGAACTGGCTGCAGAGTGGTGCAAACTGGTTGCGGAATGGTGCGAACTGGTTGCAGAGTTGTGCGAACTGGTTGCTGAGTGGTGCAAACTGGTTGCGGAGTGTTGAGAACTGGTTGCGGAGTGGTGCAAACTGGTTGCGGAGTGGTGCAAACTGGTTGCGGAGTGGTGCGAAATGGTTGCGGAGTGGTGCAAAATGGTTGCAGATGGTGCGAACTGGTTGCAGAGTGGTGCGAACTGGTTGCAGATTGGTGCGAACTGTTTGCGGAGTTGCGCAAACTGGTTGCGGAGTGGTGCGAACTGGTTGCGGAGTGGTGCGAACTGTTTGCGGAGTTGCGCAAACTGGTTGCGGAGTGGTGCGAACTGGTTGCGGAGTGGTGCGAACCGGTTGCAAATTGGTGCGAACTGGTTGCGGAGTGGTGCGAACTGGTTTTGGAGTGGTGCGCACTGGTTGTGGAATGGTGCGAACTGGTTGCAGAGTGGTGCGAACTGGTTGAGGAGAGATGGGAAATGGTTGCAGAGTGGTGCAAACTGGTTGCTGAGTGGTGCGAACTGGTTGCGGAGTTGTGTGAACAGGTTTCAAGGTGGTGCCAACTGGTCACGGATTGGTGCGAAGTGGTTGCCGAGTGGTTGCAACTGGTTGCAAAGTGTTACCAACTGGATGCGGATTGGTGCAAACTAGTTGTGGAGTGGTGCGTACAGGTTGCGGAGAGGTGCGAACAGGCTGCAGAGTGGTGCAAACTGGTTGCGGAGTGGTGCGATCTGGTTGCGGGGTGATGCGAACTGGTTGCAGAGTGGTGCGAACTGGTTCCAGAGTGGTGCGAATTGGTTTTGGAGAGGTGCGAACAGGTTGCGGAGTTTTCCGTACAGGTTGCGGAGTGGTGCAATCTGGTTGCGGAGTGGTGCGAACTGGCTGCGGAGTGATGCCAACTGGTTGCGGAGTGGTGCAAACTAGTTGTGGAGTGGTGCGAACTGGTTGCCGAGTGGTACGAACATGTTGCAGAGTGGTGCGAATCGGTTGCGGAGTGGTGCGAACTGGATGCGGAGTGGTGCGAACTGGTTGCGGAGTAGTGCAAACTTGTTGAGGAGTGATGCGAACTGGTTGCGGAGTGGTCCGAACTGGTTGCGGAGTGGTGCGAACTGGTTGCGGAGCGGTGCAAACTGGTTGCGAAGTGGTGTCAACGGGTTGCGGAGTGGTGCGAACTGGTTGCGGAGTGGTGCCAACTGGTTCCGGAGTGGTGGGAATTGGTTGCGGAGTGGTGCAAACGGGTTGCGGAGTGGTGCGAACTGGTTGCGGAGTGGTGCCAACTGGTTCCGGAGTGGTGGGAATTGGTTGCGGAGTGGTGCAAACGGGTTGCGGAGTGGTGCGAACTGGTTGCGGAGTGGTGCCAACTGGTTCCGGAGTGGTGGGAATTGGTTGCGGAGTGGTGCAAACGGGTTGCGGAGTGGTGCGAACTGGTTGCGGAGTGGTGCCAACTGGTTCCGGAGTGGTGGGAATTGGTTGCGGAGTGGTGCAAACGGGTTGCGGAGTGGTGCGAACTGGTTGCGGAGTGGTGCCAACTGGTTCCGGAGTGGTGGGAATTGGTTGCGGAGTGGTGCAAACGGGTTGCGGAGTGGTGCGAACTGGTTGCGGAGTGGTGCCAACTGGTTCCGGAGTGGTGGGAATTGGTTGCGGAGTGGTGCAAACGGGTTGCGGAGTGGTGCGAACTGGTTGCGGAGTGGTGCCAACTGGTTCCGGAGTGGTGGGAATTGGTTGCGGAGTGGTGCAAACGGGTTGCGGAGTGGTGCGAACTGGTTGCGGAGTGGTGCCAACTGGTTCCGGAGTGGTGGGAATTGGTTGCGGAGTGGTGCAAACGGGTTGCGGAGTGGTGCGAACTGGTTGCGGAGTGGTGCCAACTGGTTCCGGAGTGGTGGGAATTGGTTGCGGAGTGGTGCAAACGGGTTGCGGAGTGGTGCGAACTGGTTGCGGAGTGGTGCAAACTGGTTGCGGAGTGGTGCGAACTGGTTGTGGAGTGGTGCAAACTGGTTGCAGAGTGGTGCAAACTGGTTGCGGAGTGGTGCGATCTTGTTGTAGAGTGGTGCGAACCGGTTGCGGAATGGTGCGAACTGGTTGCGGAGTGGTGCAAACTGGTTACGGAGTGGTGGGAATTGGTTGCGGAGTGGTGCAAACGGGTTGCGGAGTGGTGTGAACTAGTTGCGGAGTGGTGCGAACTGGTTGTAGAGTGGTCCGAACAGGTCGCCGAGTGGTGCAAACAGGTTGCGGAGTAGTGCGAACTGGTTGCAGGGTGGTGCAAACTGGTTGCGGAGTGATGGGAACTGGTTGCGGAGTGGTTCGAACTGGTTGCGGAGTTGTATGAACTGGTTGCGGAGTGGTGCGAACTGGTTGCGGAGTGGTGCAAACAGGTTGCGGAGTGGTGCCAAATGGTTACGGAGTGGTGCGACCTGGATGTTGAGTGGTGCGAAGTGGTTGCAGAGTGGTGCGAACGTGTTGCGGAGTGGTACGAACTGGTTGAATGTTGTGCGAACTGGTTGCGGACTGGTGCGAGGTGGTTGCGGAGCGGTGCAAACTGGTTGCGGAGTGGTGCGAGCTGGTTGCGGATTGGTTCAAACTGGTTGCGGAGTGGTGCAAACGGGTTGCGGAGTGGTGTCAACGGGTTGCAAAGTGGTGCGAGCTGGTTGCAGATTGGTGCAAACTGGTTGTGGGGTGGTGTCAACTGGTTACGGAGTGATGCGAACTGGTTGCGGAGTGGTGCAAACTGGTTTTGGAGTGGTGCGAACAGGTTGCGTAGTTGTGCAAACAGGTTGCAGAGTGGTGTGAACCGGTTGCAGAGTGGTGTGAACTGGTTGCGGAGTGGTGCGAACTGGTTGCTGAGTGGTGCGAACTGGTTGGGGAGTGGTGCGAACTGGTTGCGGAGTGGTGCAAAGTGGTTGCGGTGTGGTGCAAACTGGTTGCGGAGTGGTGCCAACTGGTTGCGGAGTGGTGCGAACTGGTTGCGGAGTGGTGCGAACTGGTTGCGGAGTGGTGCGAACTGGTCGCGGAGTGGTGCGAACTGGTTGCGGAGTGGTGCGAACTGGTTGCGGAGTGGTGCGAACTGGTTGCGGAGTGG
>SZWC01001051.1:11571-39222 GCA_023375785.1 Penium margaritaceum
ATGGATGTGATGACCACAGATGACTGTGGCCGAGCGGGCGTGGGCGTTTGAGGGAACCAGGGAGGTGGAAGGTAAGGATGAGATGGTGGGCCATAATAAGCCGGACTGCCATAGGAGGATGGCCATCTCCAAGAATAGGATGGGGAGTCAGGGAAAGTAACACTGCTGTAGTCCTTAGCAGTGGATGAGGAAGCATGACTAGATGATGCAGCTTGTGAGGAAGAGCTGGAGGGGTATGATCTGTTGATTGATAAGTAAATCATGTGAGCACACATGGCAGAAGCCAGGCAGGAAATTTTTAGAGGTGCTGGGAATTTTCGGGCTGAATCTTGTCAGATGTCACAGTATTGACAGGTGACAGACCTGAGCGTTGAAGAGGATGAGGAAGCTGAAGTACCTTTCTCCCATCCCCCCTTGGGCCCCTTTACCTTTACCGCATCCCTGCTTCCACCCAGTCCCAGATACCTGAGTGACAAGAGCAGTAGCAGAGGAAGACAATAAGTCAAAGGATGATGTAAAGAAGGATGAGCATGAGGTAGAGGACACAACAGTATTAGCAGTAGCATTGGCAGACTAATGGATGTGTTTGTTCCTGTAGGAAACTCCACCAATCTGTGAGGTGATGTGCTGTGAACTCCCACAAGCCGCCAATGCCTGGAGGGTAGTTTTCCGGGACTGGAATGGCAGCAAGAGCCTCAAGCACTGATGCCTCAACCTCACGGAAGATGTTTGCGATCTCAGGTATGGGTGCATTAAAAATGGAGAGGACAGCAGGGAGTTGACACAGTGTATCTGGGCCAAGATTGCAAAACATATTTACACTACAAGCCCAGTATAAATTGGCAATCGCATCGGCGTTCATCAAGAATCGGCTGATTTGGAAAGTGAGGACACTTTGTGCTGCAAGATTGGTGATTTTTTTCCGGTGTTTGATCTCAGCGTATGTGCCAACCAGGTCAGCATCAGTGCGATACATGGAGTTGGGACTACATGTGCCAATCTTGTGAGTAAGTTTGTCTCAATCCCATTGAATGAGAGCACGGACAGTGTGGGAAGCATCAGAATCGATAGGGACAAAGGGTGGAACGGCTACAGGATCAGGAACATGTTTTTTTTCTCACAGTCGCTCACCCTGTGCCCAAAAACAGAACCACACCTCCCGCAACGATAAACAGATACCAGAGGTAAAGTGGGGAGCTGGTGCGTCAAATTCAAATGCTGGCAAGGTGGTGAGGGCGCAGGTGTTTCAGTGGCAGCTGCATCGGCTCTGGATTCTGCTGCAGTGAGATCAGAGGAGGATGGCACAACGCCACATGTAGAGGATGATGCAGCTTGGGCATAGGCAAAGGCAGTCATGACACCAGCAATGGTGGAGGCAATAGAAATAGAGCACAGCTCTGGCTGGAGACACACAAGGAACAAGTCAATGACGTGATCACAAAAGTGCTTTGGTCGCCCTCTTCATGGCGGAGAGACTCATCAACAAGACAGTGAGCTGTGAGCGCCTCTTGATGAGAACCACACTAAAGCTGTGACTCCTATTGGAGTTTTTCTTACTTCTCATTATCAATTGGGATGATGACATGGGGATAGCTCTACTGGAAAGTTTTGGGCAGATTTTCCCTTGCCCCAGTTGGTGTGAAAAATAGAGGGTGGTCTTTGCTAGTGTGATCAACTGGCTGCAAGACGACCCAGTCCAGAAGGCACCCAGCTGTGGAACAAACAGAGGAGAAGAGAGAGGGGGACAGGGAGAGAACAAGTACAGTTACTCGCCCTGTCTAGCGACCGATGAAAAAAAACTGTGACTGCTGAGGCCGCAAATACCACAAGGCAAAGAGTGCTGGTGAGTGCAGCTACAGCAGGAGACACTACAGAAGGAGCTGGGGTGATGATGGAGATGACATGACATTTTCTGGAAGATGTTGTTGGAGTAATGCTCCTCACCATGGCAGGTGTGACTCCAAAAAGGAACACCAAAAAGACAAGCCAAGGTGGCTTAGTGGTTGATGGTGTCCACCTCTAGAGGCAGGGGCCCGGGTTCAAATCCCATAAGATCAATTTCTGCCCTGCCTCAAGGGAGGTAGAAAATAGATGCCAGGAGGCTAGCTCGAACTCTAGAATTCCTCCTTGAGTTTCTAGAAGGTCAGGTGAGGGTCCAGGAAGGTGGCACACCTTCTACAAGGGGTGACTTGTCCTACAAGGCATCTAGGGGTGTCTTGGTCTTCTAGACACCTTCCCTCCTACTAGAAGCAAACTGAGGAATCTAGGAAGGGGCAGAAGCTTCTAGAGGAAGGAAGGGATGCCTTCCTAGGTGGGAAAAGGATAGCCTACCAAGGGCCACTCTAGAAGCCATAGAATCTGCTAGGAAGCTCCAAATCTGGCATGCTTTGGTGTTTTGGAAAGCTTAGATAAGTGGCTATAAAATGCCACTTCTTGTGGGCCTTGATGAAGTGTTCATTACCAGTCAACTCAGGCCAAAACTATTGCCTCACTCTCTGACCAGTTTTCTGCCATCCTTGGAACCAGTTGCCTCCACAGTTTCAGTCTCTCCAAAAACAGTTGGTGGTGTGAACTAGCCACTGCTAGGGACCCTCCAGGGTGCACACTCACCCTCAGGCCAACAGATGTGGCAAATGCGGAAGATGTCACAAAGGATATAGAGGCTTGAATGGAGGTGACAGTTGATGTTGACGCGGTCGCAGCAGTCACTCACAGGCAAAAACCCCAACATAAACAGGCCATCACCAAATATGTCTGGCGTCGAGTTATCATCAAAGACACCTGTGGTCTGCCAATATTCTGCCATGACGAGTGATGATAACTTGGTAGGTGCAGTTTTTCAGGATCCTGCATTGGTACTGCAGTGCTCCACTGTTCTCAGTTCCCTCCAACATGGTTGTGCATGTGGTTGTAGTCTAGAGGTCACTTATGTGTTCACAAATCCAATACCAACAAAGTGGTCACTATGTGTCCACCACAAAATTTCATGACACTCCTAACCAGGATCAAGGAACAATTGGACATAGCGAGTTTGAGATGGCAGTCAGAATAACGAGGCAACAGGCTATGAGCGAGCTCACCAGGATCTAGCTCGTCACCCACTCTAGGTGGGCCCTGACCAGGACATGCTATTATCTGATTTTTCCTCACTTTGCCACCCAGATAAGTTTGGGTAGGAATTTTTTCGAAAGGGGTTGACCATTTGACATCACTAAGTCGGAATCTCGCACCCAATCAATATAATCCAGCAGTATTGGGATTGATCTCTGTGATGTCCACTGTTTTTCCTATTATCCTTTCACACGCCACCGATGATGGCCCCCCTGTTTCTTGGCAGTCACCGTCCAGCACATGACATGTCCTCGTAGCACTCATGGGTCTGCAAGTACATGAATAGCAGCCAGGTGGGTTACCATCCATATCCGTGTATGCACATCAAACATCACATTTGTGCAAGGCGCATGGTGCAATACCATGGAGCTTCTTATCTGGTACTCATTTGAGTAGTTGAATTGCTCAAAGTTTGCTTTAGAGTGTCATTTCCATCTATGGTCTCCATGTCTCTATCACTTGCAAGCATGCAAAGAAAGTCAAGAGGTCACTGTGTGTTTACCAAAAACTCTCCCAACACCCCCAACTAAAGGGGGGAACTGACCAGGAGACCGCGCAAGGTTAGTGTAGGCTGCCACGCCATACAAATAGGAAGCAGCTAGGCTAACATGCACAATGCAAGATGCATGAGTTGAAGATAAGCCATTGAATGCAACGGAAGTTATGAGTTTAGAACTAACAAGTGAGTGAGGTCCTAGCAAGAAGATAATATGAGCGAGCGTGAGCGAGCAAGGGCGAGCGACCGGCGAGCGGCTTGCCCCAAAATCGTGCAGCCAAGGTCCGAACTGGCTTGCCTACGAGAAAGCCTCATAGTTGCTGCCGGTGAAAACCAGGAGTATGCAGGCTATGGGTCAGCACCCGGCTAGCCCAACACTCATGCACAAGTACGAGAAATAACCATGGTTCATCCATGGTCCTATTGCCACGAGAGTCAGCTGGCATTCCATCATTTGGCCTTTTTCCCCTCATCTCCTCCACAGAGATTCAGCCAAAATTAGTGTTGTCTCTCCTCTACTCGTCATGAGATTGGCTTGCCACATAATGTACAGCAGTTGAGCTGTTGTCTCCCCTCATGATGGAGCACCTAGCAGCAAGGCCTCGCTCTGGTCAATCACCTGCGTCACTGTAGTGAGAGTGCAATGAAGCCATAGATCACTACGTGCGGTGACACATGAGCCAACAATCCCCTATGACCCACAGCCGGCCTGCACAAGAACACTCACAACACAATGCAGATGTCACAAGATGTGACACAAGACTGTACACAAGTACAGGCACGACTCATCATCCTGGAGCATCACAAGCACATAGTAGATGAAGAACAGGAACTGCAACCTTGAAGACATTAGTGCTGATTGCCTTCATGAGGAAGTCAGCTCATTTCTGTTGGGTGTCGACCCAAACAATCTGGACATCCCCTGCAGCCACCCGCTCATGCACAAAATGATTTTCCACATTTATATGCTTAGTGCAAATTTGAGCATGCTCTCAAGCTTAGCTATAGCCATCGTGCTCTGATTGTCGCAAGGTAATGTGATGCAGCGACAGGAAATGGTGCCGATGATAGAGAGACAAAGAGGGATGGGTCCACTGTGTTGCATTGGTAATCCTCAATTTCCAAGGTTTAGGTAATCTCCTTGTTCCAACACTTGGATGACTGTTTTAGGTCATAGAGGACCTTTAGCATTCGCTAAACTTTGTTAGTGCTCTTAGAAAAACCCGAGTGGATAAACTACGTAAATTTCCTCATCAAAATGTCCATGGAGGAGTACGTTGTTCATGTCCATTTGTTCAAATTCCTAATCATGGTGTGCTACAAGACTCAAAAGAGCCTAAGCTGTGATGTAACGTCTGACGGTTGCGAACTTCTCGTCAAAGTCAACACCGGGGACTTGGGAGAAGCCCATTGCAAAAAGACGTGCCTTGTACTTATCGAGTGCATTGTTGGGCTAGTATTTGTTACAAATACCCTAAAAGCGTTAATGGCTTTGTACCCTCATGGTAGAACGACCAGTTCATGTACAGAATGGTCATCTAGAGCTCTCAATTCATCCTGCATGGCAGCCTCCCACTATTGTACGTCAGACGCTACGTGTGCTTGTCGAACTGTGGTGGGTTCAAGCAATGGAGGGGAGGTGGCGACAGTGGTGTGACACGCGGTAATTAATCCATGCCTTGATCATTGAGGTACATCACCGACAGCAAGCTGAGCATGAAAGAAGGCACGTACAAAACTTCAGGTAGAAATACAATATTGTTGGGACCATTCAAGCAGAGGAAACCAATTCCCTGAACAGGAAGCAATTACCCCGACCTTGTGCGAACAAAGTAAATGGGCCTAGCAGGACCCAAAAAAATAAAGGAGGACCGGACAGGCATCATGTGGTGGGTGGCTCTGGAGTCAAGGATTGAGAAGCGACCCAGTGCATGTACAGAGGATATGATGCCACAGGTAGCAATAGAGCCAATAGACTGTACAGACGACGTATGGACAGCTAGACAACAGGGAAGTTCTCTATCAACAGAACACACACAGACGAGGACCTGAGAACATGACCGTGGGGTCAATGAAAAGAACGGTGTCAGTCTCTTGCGTGAGACCTCTGGCCAATGGAGTAACACTCTACTTCCCTCATTGCATAGGTGAAGATGCTGGAGGAGAGAGTGCTCCAGCTGGCGCTCACCATCAACTAAAAAAGCCAGAGCAGGGCTCAAGGAGCCCAAAGGAGAAGGGTGCTTTGGAGGAGCGCCATAGGCTGGTGAAGGTGGCTCCGCATATGCAATTGAAGGCAGCCCCGCATAGGCCGGCGCCCCGTATGGGAGAGGCTAACCGTAGGGTTAGGAAGCCGATGGAGGAGCAGAGGAAACACCAATGGTGGAGTAAGCCTGAGCAGAGGGGGTGGAGGACTGACAGGAAGTGCTGGAGCTGGAAGTGAATGAGGCAAAGGTGCATGGTGTGCACACGACATAGGTCATCATGGGGAGCAGGGCACGGACGCATGAAATGTTTAGTAGAGCCAGAGTTCCAGCACAAGACTTATCCAAGCACACAAGAAGGAGAAGCATCTTGGCTTTCCTCTTGCCATTCCCATGACCCTTGCCATGCCCACGGCCTTGAGAGGCGAGGGCTATGCCAGTAGAGGAAGCAAATGAAGAAGAGAAAGAAAATGCAGTTGAAGAGGGTGAGGGAGATGAGGCAGCAATGATGGCAGTGACCTCCATAACAGCCGTGTGGTGGAGGGTTTGTTTTGGATGCTAGTCCACATTTCAGTGAGGTGGTCAATGGTGAATCCCTAGAGATCACCAACACCAGGCGGGGAATTCGGTGGAACAACCTAGGACTCAAGCTACTACAACTCATCTGCCTTGACATCTTGAAGAAGGTCGGAGAGCTTGGCAATCAACCCGTAAACCATGGTGAGGACCACGGACAGCTGGCCGGGTTTTGTGTCACCAAGCTCACGAAGGAGGTTGAGCCCACGAGCCCGATACGCATTAGTCATTTTGTCTGCACGTATCAAGAGCATGTTGAACTGGATGGTGAACACACTTTGGACTGCCTAGCCAGTGATGGTGGTACAGCGGCAAAGCACAGGGTACGCACCGACTAGGTTAGCTAGACGCTAGGTGGCAGGATCAGCATTGAAGGTGTCAACAACATTAATGAGCATCTCAGATGCAGCAATGGTGAGGGAGTAAGAAGCACAGGTAGACTCAATAGTTGTAGGTATGAAGGGAGGGACAGCTAGAAAGTAGTGCTCCCACATCATTCCTCAGCCCAAGCACTAAAACGTATCTCCTAGGAGAGGAAGGCGGGCCTTGTGGGTAGCACATGGGGTAGAGAGAAGTAATCATGCTAGAAGGACACAATGGTAGTGGTGGTGGTAGTATGAGGGACAGTAGGGTTGGCAGCGGAGGTGCTAGCAACAGATAGTGTGGAAGAGGCACCAGTATTGGTGCTAGGATTATCAACAGGAGGGGCGGATACAGTGGATAGACTCTAAAGCACAATGGTAGCTACCTCATTAACAAAGGCAGTGCAATTACCTACCTCAAGGTTCAGGAGATCTTCAGCATCAGGCTGAGCCTCGTGGGCGAGATTCAGCTGGCGCTACAACTTTGCTATGATTGACTCATCATCATCAGGCATGGTGAAAACATACGAGCTCTGTTGGAAAGTTTTTGATGTAGTTTTCCGTGCACCAATGAGCATGAGAGAACTGGGAGTACCTAGGCACATATTATGAGTGCTTCAAGACAGCCCAACCCAAGTCAGACGAGCAAGCTACCACTAAAAGAGCATGAACAGAGCACCAGCAAAGGTGACTCATGCAAGGGTTACCCTTACGAGGTAGCAAGAGGTGAAGGGGTGCATAGAAATGCAAGAAGTGGTAAGAAAGTACCAGTTGTAGTAGCAGAGAAGAATCACCATGTCGATGCAATCGGGACTACAAGGTCAAGCGCACTGGTGGTCAGTGTCGCTACAGATACGACAGCTGTGACAAGGCTAGTGGTGGCCGATGGTGCTGAAGAAGCAGATGGGACGGTCGCTACTATGGAGGTACGGATGGTGGAAGTGGTTGGTCCTTGGAAAATGCTACAAGGGTTCAACCTAGATGCCTCCTCTATGCTGGTGTCTTGCCTTTGCTCATCCTACGGTCGCTTGTCATGTCTGACTTGGGGTGGGTTGTCTTGTTGTACTTCTCCTACGTGCCTCAAGTACTCCCATTTTTCCCAGGCCCACTGGGACGAGAGCATTGCAGTCAGCACCATGCCTGGTGACGAGGAGTCAGTCATAGCAGACATGCAACGCCATCTGAACCTTGCTTGCAAGGCTCACCGGGAGGCTGAAGATCACCTCAAAGTCACCAATGATAATTGTGCTACCTTTGTTGATGAGGTCACTGCCATTGTGCTACTGTATCAGTCTCGTTAGCAGGTGCTACTGCTGGCACCAATACTGGTGCCTCCTCCACACCATTTTCTGCTAGCACCGCTGCCGTGCCCTTCACCAATACTGCTCCTGCTACCAATCCCGCCATCATCTCCGGTTGGCATGACTTCTTCTCTCAACCCCCTGTCCTGGCCACTGGACTTGCTTTCTCCTCCTGGGAAACTTGCTTTAGTGCCTGGGCTCAGGGGGAACACTTGTGGGAGTAGTAATTCCAGTGGTCCCCCCATTCATGCCTTTCGCTGCCGAGTCCGCTCACGCTGTCCTCATTGCTGCATTGCCACAAATTCTTGTAGATGACGTTGACACCTACAATGCTGACCCTGCCGCTCAGAGTTGGGCTGACCCGGTCGTTGTGTACACCATGATTTTTCGTTGCACCACCGTTACTGGAAAAGCGGCTCAAAGCACGCTCACCATGCAATTCAACACACTTTTGATGCGTACGCACAAAACAGCTTATGCCAACTGGATACGCGGTGTGAGAGTGTGTGCATTCTGGAGATTAGACCTTGGTGTGTGGAGAGCACAGTCCTAGAAAGAAGTTAGACTTGGAGATGTATGGAATCCTGAATTAGAAAGTATAAGTTATGACAGGTTCATTAGCATGAGCAATGTACATGGTATACATTCTGATCGGCTGGCTAGTCTTGACCGCAGCTTACTACTCCCGTAGCTTGCTACAACAAGCTACTTGCACGTGTGCCCGGTGCCCTACTTGCACCTAATGCTTAGTAGGAGAAGTGCATGACCGTCAATCGTCCAGATCAATGGTTCATTTTGTATCTTGTGCGTCCACGCGATGGACGTGCATTGATCCGGCAAGATGCTCCTTTTACCGGACATCACTGCGTATTCTTCCTGGCGATGAGTATGGTCGCCTTGTTGTGCATGCCACCGGATGTACTGCGACCGTTGCATGGTCACAGTCACCAGTTTTGCTCCCGACATTGACCGTGCACGTTATCAAGAGCTTGTCCTATAGACAGCCCCTCGACGGGTAGCATAACCGTTCCGCTACTCTCTGAGAGGGTGAAAGTCACCCTCGCATGGCGTGTTAAAAATGCCATGCAAGTTGTGAGAAAAATCACTGCTCGCTCGCTCGCTTGCTTTCTTGGTCGCGCTCCTCCTCCTTCGTGCATCTGCGGTCAAGCAGAGTCAAGCTTGACTGCAACCTGAATTTCCGAAAGATGGAAAATGGTCTAGATGTCCCCTAAACTTGGCTGAGGACCCAAATGTGCCAAAACCCTAGGGAGACCTTGTTACCTAGGGAGACCTTGTAACTGCTCACAAATTTGTTGCAGTCAGTCGACATTGATGACCACCAGTATTGGCATACCAGGGCTTTGAGCATCTTGTCAAAGCCAAAGTGACCCGAGTAGTGGGTATCATGTGCCTCCTCTAACAGCAATTGCTTCAATGGCTCATAGTCTAAGACAACAATCTTCCGCTGTTGTCCCCTGCGCCAATGTACTCTATTCCACGTTGTGTCTTTCAACACACCCCCGGTGAACTCCCCGTCTACACCATAGCTATGCTTGAATAGGCTATGCATGACTAGAGATCCCACCAGCATGGAGATGGCATCAACGCTCAAGCCTGGCTTCCTTGATAGTGGATCTACCGAGTTCATCTTCGCACGCTTGTGATGGATCTCGTTGCCAAAAACTCTTGTGAAAAACTCCATCCAGCGAGTCAGCCAGCAATTGAGGGTCTGTTGCATCTTCAAGTACTTCAGGGCATAGTGGTCCGTGAAGACAACGCAGCGTTTTGACTCGAGGTAGTACTTGCAATGCCTGAGCACATGGATAAGAGCCAACATCTCCTTCACATGGATTACGTAGTTCAACTCTGCAACTTACAGCTTGCAAGACGCATACAAAATTGGCTGTAGCCCCTTTTTCACGATCTTACATGAGCACTAACCCAATGACATAGTTGCTTGCATCCTTGGCGTAAGGATTACATCATCATGATGTAATCCTCAGAGTAATCTTGGTGCACTAGAACTGGAGCATTATAACATTGTAGACTTGAGCTCCCCAAAGCTCTTCTGCTCCTTCTCACCCCCTTCCCACTGGTGATCCTTCCTCAGCAGCTGTGTCAGCAGCTCAAACTTCTCTGTGTATACCCAGATGAACTTCTGACAAATCCTCGAACGACTTGCATGTTTTGCATGCATTTTGGTCTTGTCCACTGTTTCACTGCTTCCACCTTTTTTGGGTCCATGCGGAGACCCTTCCCGCTCACAATGTTCCGAAGGAACTCCACTTCTTTGTTCTTGAGCTCACACTTGGAGAGCTTAATGAACAACTTCTCTCTCCGAATAATGTCTAGCACCTACAAAAGATGTTGCTAATGTTCACAAGTAGATGAGAATCTCGTCAAGGAACACCCCTATAAACTGGTCCAAAAGAGGATGTGAAATCATGTTCATGAGAATCATGAATGTTGCATGATTATTGATTGATTCAAATGACATCACGAGGTACTCAAAACATCCATACAGTGTTCAAAACTCTGTCTTCTCCACATGCTGCTCCGCAATCTGGATGTGATGGTATCCAGAGCACAAGTCAATCTTGGTGAAGTACTACGCTCCCCTCATCTGGTCAAAGAACTCCTTCACCATTGGAAGTGGGTACCAGTTCTTAAATTTTATGTTGTTTAGTGCGCGGTAGTCCACGCACATTTGCAGCTCCCTTGTCTTTTTCTTCACAGAGAATGTGAAGGTGGTGTCACCGTTGGTGAAATTTTATACTGCTTTGGTGCAACATAAGGTGACACCAACGACCTAATGAACCCCTGCTTCGTTTCCTCCTCCAACTGCTTCTTGAGCTCTCCCCACTCGTTGTTTCTTATGTGATAAGCAACACGTACTATTAAATTTGCACTTAGAACGAGCTCAATTCTATGGTCAATATCGCGCTTTGGTGGTAAACCGTTTGGAAGCTCAGTCGAAAACACATCACCATAGTTGTCTATAATTCCTTTGATGCCTTTTGAAAGATCTGTTGCTGGTACTTTCTGTTTCTCTCCGTCTTGTTGCTTTGCCTCAACTACCAGAACTTCCACCACTTTAATTAATTCCTTCTGCTCCACCCACACGAAGAACTTGTGGTCTTCCTTGTGCTAACAACACTTTAGCTACACGTACCTCAAATGTGGCACCTTGCCTGCCTTGGAGTCGTCCTCTGCCCACAGTGGCAAAACCATCTGCTCTCCGCTTTTCTTTACCTTCACGTGGCTGCGTACCCAATCCATAGCAAGATTCCACCGGTGCAGCCAGTCATGTCCCAAAATGGTGTCATAGGCATCCATTGAGCACGTGCGGAAGTTTATCTTCCACGACAACTCGCTCAGACCAACCCTTAAAGGTTTTAGAGGCAACCCTCAAGCCAGCTCTCCTTGCACCAACTTGGCCTCAGTTGGCTTCCCAAGTGGCCGTACAAGCCTCAGCCATTTTGTTATCTCATTGCTGAAGAACGTGTACGACTCACCGTAATCCAGGAATGCATTCATCTACAAATGATTATGGCGCCCCTCGCCGTCCGCAGAACCAGCCGATGAAACTTTGGCTTTCAAGAGGATCCTCAAAATGATCCCGCTCCCCTCACTCTACACTCGACATCTTTCTAGTTGTTGAAGGACTTTTGCTTATGCGGATGAAGCTTTCCTAGCAATTGGCCATCCGTCCCTCACTGCTGGTTGACATTTTCTTGTTGATTCTTCTTGTAATCATTTTTGTTGTGTCTAGGCTTTCTCCACATTGAACAGTTCCCACCACGTGACTTGCTCTCCTGCTGGCCTCCTTGTAGTGCATCTATCTCCATGGGGTCGGTTTGTTGGTGTTGTGTTCAACGCTGAAAATTCTCTTGCTTCTCATGGAAACCCCTGTGATGGTAGCGTAGCGCGTCAACACGCTCAAAAGTTCACACCATTGCTTGGAACTTTGTGATTTTACTGAGTACCAGCATACACTGAATCTCCACCTTCAAACCATCATGGTACTTTTCCGCCATCTCAAGCTTGCTCATGTACTCAATCTCTGCCTACAACACCAAGAAAAGACATGTGTACTCTTGGACTGAGCCGATCTGCTTCAACTGCTTTGGTTTGTTGTGTAAGACCATGGAAGCGTTCACAAGATGGAACAGATCTTTGATGACTTACTCAAACTGCTCCCATGTCATCGGCACGCGCACTTCAGCTTGCACCATGCCTGGGTGCCACAACATCGCATGTTGCAAAGCTCCATTCCCAACTCCACCTTGAGTGGTAGGCATATTCAGCTGCCTCCACCACTTCAATGCTGCCCCACATAGCAACGTCACCTTGAACAACACAAGCACATCATCATCCTTGAGAGGGTGATTAAGCACCCCAAAGTAGCTGTTCATGGCAAATAGCAGGGTCCGTACGCTCACACCCCTTCCTGAGGGATTGAACAGTTATGGAACCTTTGGCTTTGGTCTTGGCGGACTCCTTGACCTGGCCGCCCGACCCTGTCAAGCGTTAGTTCCATCCCACAATTCTGTTATCTGTCAATTGAGCTGCTCATTCTGTAGCTTGAGGACTCCCAGATGCTCTTTGATCTGCTGTAGTACCTGCTCCATGACCGTTGCATGACTCTTGGTCGTTGGAGGTCCTTGGCAGTGATTTACCAATAAAAAAATAATTCAGGTAGCAATTCGGCAGTCCAAGATGAAGTTTGATGGCTTCAACGAGTGTGGGAGTCACCTGTCTTCTTCCATGCGTACACGGTAGGTCGTGTGGATACTCGAGAAACACATAAAAAAATTCCAGAGGTTGGCTTCTGCGTTGGCTTCGAAGTCTGGTCCAGCAATCTCCCTCTCTCTCAACCTCGACATTGTCCGGCGTACTCCGTGTCTTAGGCTCCGTCCAACTCGTGGCTCTGGCTTTGATACCAGATGCAAGACTGTGTACTCTTTCAAGATTGGACCTTGGTGTGTGGAGAGCACAGTCGCAGGGAAAATATAGACTGGGAGATGGCTGGAAGCCAAAACTGGAAAAACACAAATTCTGGTAGGTTAACTAGAATGAGTAATGTACACGGAATTTATACTGCTTGACCAGCAAGTCTTGGTCCCAGCTTACTACTCCTCTCACTTGCTACAACAAGGTACTTGCACCTATACCCGGTTCCCTATATTCACCAAATGTTTAGTGTGAGAATTGCATTGTCACTGTTCGATCATCCAGATTGACAGTTCGTCTTGTATCTTGCACTACTCTGGTGAGCCGCTTTGTGCACCGGACGTCACCGTGTATGATTTTTGGTGGTGAGTGCAGTCGTCTTGTTGCGTACGCTACCGGAATTGCTACTATTGCCGTATGGTTGCAGTCACCAGTTTTGTTTCCACCATTGACCGTGCACGTTGTAGGGAGCTCGCCTCCAAGACAGCCCCTCAACGAGTTGCATAACATTTACATTACTTTCTGAGAGGATAAGAGACACCCTTGCATGGTGTGTTTGAAATGTAACAGAATCTGTGAGCAGAATCACTGCTCGCTCGCTTGCTCACTCACTCGTGCTCCTCCTCCTCCTTTCGCCCGCGTTTGAGCAGAGTCAAGATCGACCACAACCTGAATTTCCGGAAAAAAAAAAAAGGAAAATGGTCCAGATGTCCCCAAAACTCGGCTGAGGCCTCAAGTATGCCATAAAAATAGGGGCACCTTATTTCACGGGGCTCAAGATTATTTGCGAGCTTGGCGAGGCTGTGTCCGGCCAGCTATCTGTTGTGCTCACTATGGTCAATGGGTTGATTCCTGAGCTGTCCGACCTCCCTCGCGATGTTACGGCTGATGAGCTGCAGCGCCTTGCCTCCCAACCAGTGCTTGCTAAGTCTCCTCTTGGTGTTGGTGCCCTCTGGGACGTCATCGCTCAAAGGTTTGCCACCTGGTGGACCAGCCATCAAAACAAACGCCTTCACCGTTCAGTTGTGACAGGGGTCGCCACCATCATCACTACCTTCTCTCCTCCTTCATCTGTAGCTACTACCTCCTCGTCTACCTCTGTTGCAGCTAGTGCCTCCACTGCCACATCCCTTGCCTCTCAGGGCCGTGGACGTTGTCCGTGGTCATGGCTGGGACAAGGAGAAAGCAAAGGATGCTTCGTTGTCTCACATTCCTTGCGAGGTTTTCTGCTGGAATTGTGACTCGTTCAGGCATTGAGCTCGTATGTGCCCTGCACCCCCTGACAACTTGCGTGTTGCACGTGCCATTCGAGCTCATTGGGCGTGCATCCGAGGTCCTTCAAGATCCTATGCCTCCAGCACCAGCTCCAGCATCTCCCCGAGGCCCTTAAGCTCCTCCACGCAGGCCTACTCCACCGCTTGTGTCCATCGACTCACCCATCGATCGTGTATACCTGGGGCTGGCCGCAACCCTATGGAGTGCCTGTCTACGATGGACCACCTTCCCTGGCCTACACTACTCCTCCGTGGTATCCTTCTTCTTCAGGGTCCTCTACCCTACCTTCAGTGCCATCACTCGATGACAAGCGCCAGCTAGAGCAGTCTCTTTTCCAGTGCCTTCACCTTCACGATCAGGGAGGTGCGAGTGTGACTGTGTTGGCCAGAGTTCTTTCCTGTCAGACTGACACTATCCTTCGTCGGGACCCCTACGGTCATTTCCTCGCATTCCTGTCTGCGTCTGTTCCGTGGGTTGAGCATTGGCAGTCTGTCATTCTTCCTTTTCATCCTGCAACGTGCTCCTTGTCTCCTCCCACAGTTGGCACAACTGCTACCTATGGTGTTCTTCCTCATGGCAGTGTCTCCAGTGTCTTCTAGGTTCTCGGATTCGGCACCACCTCCTTGGTTACCGCTAGTTCAGTTCGCTCTGTGCGTACCGGGTCCGGCCAGTTTCTTCCCATTTAGGATGTTGGCATTGTTTTCTTTATTGGTCCCAGTGGTGTGTTGTTCTTGCCTGAAGTTCTGTATGTACCTTGGAGCTCAGGTTGTTTTTGCTAACCTCCCTAGACGAACAAGGCATGGATGTCTCACCCAGTTAGGGTGTTGGCACAGTCCGTCTCAATCCCTGCGGTCGTGTCATCTTGCGCATTGTCAAATCTGAGAAGCTTTGCCATGTGCCCCTCCTTGACCCCCATACCTCCTCTGATGGCTCTTCTCTTGTCCATGTCGCACTCTTTCTGTCTCTTGATCATGTTTGCTCTTGCATTGCCACCTTGGCCATGTGCACATCGATGTTATCACCAGCATGCTCCGGCTTCAAACCTTTGTTAGCCTGTCACCGTCCACCTTTCCTTCATCGTGTCCGTCTGTCTGTCTTGATTGTGCCCAAGACAAGATGCATTGCTCTCCTTTTACCTCCTCTGACTCTCAGACTTCTTATCCCCTTGATCTTCTTCATGCTGATGTCATGTAACCCGTTCCCCATGAATTCCTTGGGGATGTCAGGCGGTATGTTTCTCGCGGTTTGCAAGATCTTCTCTCTTCATGAGAAGAATGATGTTTGTGTGACCATTGAGTCTTGGCTACTGCAAGTTGAACACTTGTGTCAGTGCTTGCTGTGCATCTTTTGCAGCGATGGAGATGGTGAGTTCTTTGGCCCCACCGCCTGGTTCCTTGAGTCCAAACGGGTGTCTCTGGAGACCTTAGCTTCCTACACAATCCATCCTCCCCACCAAGTCACTGAATGCTGGAATAGGACACTTGCCAATGGTGTCTGCAACCTTTTGTCTGAGTTTGGTCTCTCTCCACTCTACATGACCTGGATCTGCAAACATATTCCCCACAGCCTCTTCCTCACACCGTCACTCCTTTAAAGCGCTGGAATGGCACTCACGATGATCTTCGCCTCTCTTGGGTGTGGAGGAGCATTGCATCTGCCTGGCTTCTTGAGGACCTTTGTAACAGGAAGCTCTCTTTGCGTGGGCACCTTTGTTCCTTCTTGGGTGTCTCCACCCATTTAAAAGCCTGGCGCTTCTGGGACCCCAAGCGCCAGTGCGTCGTTGTGTCTCGTGATGTCCTGTTCTTTGAGTCTGTGTTTCTCGGTAACCTGTGTTGTCCCTCATCCGCTGCCTCCCTACCGCCGCCATCTCGGCCGGGGGGGGAGGTCCGCCCTGCAGTCCATGCTGGTATCCCTTCCTAGTAGCCTTTACCCTCGTCGCATCTCTAGGCATGATGCACACTACCTATGCAGTCCTCTGGTTCTCTCCTGTCCTTGTCGCCTAGCTCACCCGGAGCTCCAGCCTCCCCTGCCTTGTCCTTACCTGGTGTCCCATCTGAGTCTGTATCTCGTGCACACCCCTCTGTAACTCCCTCCAGTCCGCTCACTCTTGTCGTGCCCAGTCAGTCTGATCCTGACCTGCCTCCGTCTGACGATCCCCTCGGTCCAGCACCCATATCACCCTTTGCCTGTGGTGGACGTCTCCAAGCACTCCCTACCCGCTCCTCCAGTGTCTCAGTGTCCTCTGCCCGTTTTTCTCAGTCGTAACATGAGGATTCACCTGTGTTACCGACCGGAATGGATGCCTTGGGCTTGGCCATAGGGGTTTTCCACCCCAGTTCTGTCCTTGGGTATGCATTTCTTACAACAAAGCACGAGCATGCACTTGAGGATGCCATCCTTGATAGTTTCATAGAGTTTCATGCAGCTGATACTGCCACACTCTGGTCGCCTAATCCAACCACAGTTCAACAAGCACGTGCGGAACCCGACTCACGGAAGTGGGAGGTTGCTATGCGGGATGAGCTAAAAGCTCTAAATGATGATGTCTCCTACGAGCTGGTGGAGTTACCGCTAGGTTGCAAGGCCATTGATACCCAATGGGTACTTTTTTGGACATACAAGCCCAATGGTGAGCTTGACAAATACGAGGCACGTGTTACCACCAAGGGTTTTCCCAAGTCCTTGGTGTTGACTTCAACGAGAGATTTACTCCTGTCGGACGTTACACCACAGCTCAAGCCCTCTTGAGACTCGTAGCGCACAATGATTGGGACCTCAAACATATGTAGGTCAATAATGTGTTCTTGTACAACTGATTGGATGAGGAGATTTACATTGTGTAGCCTTGAGGATTTTCTGACAGCACCGGCAGAGGTTGGCGACTGCGAAAGGCTCTCTATGGCCTCAAATAGTCACCAATGTAATAGAACAAGGAGATCACCTCAACCTGGAGAAGGGGGGATACCGACATAGCTTGGTGGATCCTTCCTTTGTTTTCAACCCACTGTTTGTACCATTTGTTTCCATCCTCGCCTACGTCCATGACTTG
Organism: Penium margaritaceum; assembly: GCA_023375785.1. Taxonomy (NCBI): domain Eukaryota; kingdom Viridiplantae; phylum Streptophyta; class Zygnematophyceae; order Desmidiales; family Peniaceae; genus Penium; species Penium margaritaceum. The sequence continues at coordinate 28,896 of SZWC01001051.1, forward strand.
CTAATTATGTCACCGAGCCAAGAGGCAGTGGCATCTGTATATTCCCTGTTGTAGTTAACGTATAAGATAAAAGACTCGGGTCCGGCTCATATCTTTCTGGGCATGGAGCTCGAGTATGACCGCACTCGTCGTGTTCTTCACATTCACCAAGCTGCGTACATCAGGAGCCTGGGGGAGCGCTTTGCCCCCCTGCTCGAGTCAGTGTCCACTGCTTCAACACCAATGACGCCAGCCGGACAGAAATTGTTGAAAACACTGGATGTGTCAAAGCCGGGGGAGCCAGTGGATCTGACCGTCTACCTACGAGTCATAGAGTCTCTGATGTACCTGACCACCACCACGAGAGCGGACGTCGCCTTTGTTCTGAATTTTCTTGCTGAGTTATCACAGTGTCCAAGGACACGACACATGGAGGCAGCGTTGCGTGTTGTCAGGTATGCGCTCTCTACTGCTCGCGTTGGTCCTTGTTAGTGGACACATCAGTCCATAGTTGTGGAAGGATACACTGACAGTGATTGGACGCATGATGCGGATGCTCGTTTTTGCGCTGGCTATGTCTTCCTGGTTAGGAGAACAACCATCTCGTGAGAAAGTTGCAAGCAGGGTTATGTGGCGCGTAGCTCTACTGAGGCTGAGTACGTTGCTCTTGGAGCAAGCACTTATGAGAGTGTCTGGTTGTGTCGATTGTTACAACAGTTGTGTGTTCCCATCTGCTGCATCACTCTACACTGCAACAATCAAAACATGAAGGCTATTGCTGAGCAAGATGGCATGCATCACACTGGAACAAAGCACATGAATGTGTAACACCATTTTTTGCATGAGCGTTTGGTTGTAAGCCATGTTCAGATTGAGTGGGTTGCCACTCAACAGCAACAAGCTGACTTCCTCACAAAGGTACTTTGCAACAACGTCTTCAAGGTAGTAGTTCACGCTGTTGGGCTGCTGTGCTCTCGTTGTACTTCAGGCTGATCTGTCGTGCCAATGCCTGTTTTCAGTTCTGTGTCACTTCTTGTGACGTCGTGCCTCTTGCCTCATTGCACACTCACCTCACTGATGCAGGTGACTGACCAAAGAGAGGCAACACCTCAATTTGTTCCATCATGATGACGTGGCTGCACAACAACCTAACCCCTTGGATCAAGTGGACAACAGGCCTCAACAGCCTTGCATTCTTTTGTGCTTCAGCCACATACGTTACCGCTTGCTTTTGTGGTTTTGCCAAAAACTGAACTGGGTGCTCACCAAAATCTAGTTTCTGCACTTGTTATACTGCAGGCTGATCTGTCGTGCCAGTGCCTGTGTTCAGTTCTGTGTCACTTCTTGCAACATCATTTTTGTGACTGTGAGTTTTGGGGTGGGTGTGTGTGTGTGTGTGTGTGTGTGTGTGTGTGTGTGTGTGTGTGTGTGTGTGTGTGTGTGTGTGGGCTATGAGTCATGGGGGGGTGTTGGTTATGTGTCAGTACCACACCGTGACCTCTCGCCTCGTTGCACACTCACCCCACTGGTACAGGTGATTGTCCAGAGGGAGACAACAACACACGTTGTTCCATCATGATGACGTGGCTGCACAACAACCCAACCCCTTAGATCAAGTGGACACTAGGCCTGAACAGCCTTGCATGATTTTGTGCTTCAGCCACATACGTTACCACTTGCTTGTGTGCTTTTGCTGAAAACTGAACTGGGTGCTCACCAAAATCTAGCTTTTGCCAGGTGCTTTGACGGAAATACATTGGACAGGGTTGTTCACAAATTCAGTGAGTGTTGGTTCAAAACTTTAGGTAGATGCGCCTAGTGGTAGGGAGCGAGGGAGACATGAGTAAGTGAGAGAGGCTAGGCGCAAAGAGCCATGGACGTGAGGTTTTCAATTATGTGAAGAAACGTGAAGTCCTCAGTCAGATAAAACGGAGCTGTTAGATGCAGTGTGCAACAAAGAGAGGTTGCGAGCGGACGAGCAACGAGCTCGCCCTTGCTCGCACCTCATGCCTAGTGATGCACCGAGTCGGCACCTGCTACTTGAATAAATCTACAAACATTCAACAGCTCACAACCTGGGAGGAGCAACCCTGCTACAGCCCCCCCCCCCGCCCCCCAAAGTATCAATAGGAAGCCTAGTGTCAACAATAATTCAAGCAGGGACCGTGAGCCTGTGATAGTAGCAACTATGACACGGGACCCTGTACAGGTGCCTCTGGATTTTCTTCTTGTGCACATCCATATGCCATATCCATGTCTGTTGTGGCACGAGCGCCAGTATAACTCCAGCATCAATCACCATGTATCAGTGACGTGAGTGTGCAGCGAGGCCAGAGGTCACAACGTGTCCGTGGTACACAAACCAACACTCTCCCATGGCCCACAGCCAACGCACACAAACACAAACTCACAAACACACACAAGCATTACAAGATGTGACATGAAACTGTACACACACAGAAGACAACCATTAATCCAGGATTGCCATGCGGACTTAACAGCCCAACAGCGTGCACAGCTGCGTTCAAGACGTTACTGCAGAGTGTCTTTATGAGGAAGTCAGCTCTCTGCTAACGTGTGGTGACCCAAACGATCCAGACATCACCTGTAGCAATGCGCTTACGTACAAACGATTGTCAACATTGACTTGTTTTGTATGTGTGTGATGCATGCCATCGTTCTCAGAAATAGCCTTGGTGCTTTGGTTGTCACAACGCTACGTGATGCAGCGGATAGGGATTTGCACTTGCTGAAGCAAGCATTAGAGCCACACACTCTCACAGGTGCCTACATCTAGAGCAACATACTCAGCCTCACTGGAGCTGGATGCAAAGCAACCCTGTTTACCACTCTTCGACAAAACAGCGGTCCAGCCAACAAGGAAGATATAGCCTGTGCAGCTCCGAGTGTCAGTGTCATGGACCCAGTCACTGTCTGTGTAGCCATCAACGATAACTGACAATTGTGCCTGATAGCATAGACCAATCCAGGCAGTGGAGAGGACATACCTGACAACACACAGTGCTTTCTCCATGCGCCATGCTCTGGGACAATGTGTGAACTAGGCCAAGAGGTTCACAGAGAAGGCGACATCTGCCCTAGTCGTCATCGCGAGGTACATGAGCAACCAGATGACACAAAGACAGTTTATCACATCGACTGTCTCCTCCAACTTAGACACATCGAGTGTCTTCAGCAACATCTGTCCATCTAGGGTCATAGTGCGTGTGGAGGCACCCTCAAGGACATCTAGCTCTCACTGATGTATGTTACCAATGTTTGGGGTAGCCAATGGACACCTCTGGTGAAGAGTGTGGAGCACAAGGATCATGGATGTGAGTGGGTAGAACATGTTGTATTCAGTAGAACTGAATCGAAACATATTTTTCCTACTTATCATAGTTAGATTACATCAGATACTTATACCCTGTGATCTAAGCTTTTCAACGCATCCAAGCATGCCCAAATCAGAGCAGTAGAGCCCCTGCTATGGCCATCAAAGTAACCATTTGTGGAGCCGCCCACCTTGCCTTGCAAGCTAGGCAACGAGAGGCGCTTCCACCATGATCCCTCGGAGCGCCTTTCCTCGACCAGAAGTCAAGGATAAGGTCACCCTGGTCAAGGAGGTCCTTCTCGTCACTTCACTCATGCCCCTGGTGCATTTGAAGCTCGTTGGAGACGAACCCGGATCACTGGCGGTGGATTATCCCGCCACCCATGGTGGGTACCAGATTCCACCCGTCCAATACCCAAACTTCGGCCTAGGCTAGCTTTCTGAATACCCACTCAAATTGAGCGATGCAAAGCTCGATCTTGCATGGAAAACTCCAATGAATCTAAACATGCAATAAGATCAGATGTTCAACTACTCCTCAGGGATCAAAACCAGATGTTCAACGGCACTCATGGCAAGGGACACACCATGTCAACAATCTCCCCCTTGCACCACACCTTGATGCCATGTCCTTGAACAACTGCCATGCTCTGCTACCTGGCCAAGCTGCTAGTTTGAGCAACTCTCCTCAGCTGCCCTGCACCAATCACAACACGTAGTGGCAGACGCCTTGCTCCCCGCTGTCGTCACTTGTGCCCCGATGCGGGACTTGGCATAGCCCCTGTGGCCTGCCTTGTGACCTTTCTTGTGTTGGTGTTTCTGCTTGCCACGGCAGTTGGTCGCCTACCTGAGATGACCAGGGAGCACTCGCCTCCTCGCTACACTGCTCCCCCTCACATGGGAGACCCGCAGCCCTTGCGGCGTCCTCCCCCACCTTCAGAGACCTTGGACCCCCTTTTGAGTCCTCTAGCGCCTCCGAGTGTGCCTCAGGTTGCCATTGCATTTTGAGCACCCTTGGCACCTTGCAAACTTGGCCCAACATACTGCACACCTTCCCCACCTTGCTGTAGTGGTTCCTTGGTACTGATCTTGGCCCTTGATGCCACCACCTCTGGGCGTGCCGTCTTGACCAAGCTGCTTCTACCTGTACTGCCAGCACTAGCTTGCCCTTTGTTGCAACCAGCCTCGTGGAATCCATGGTGCTGCAAATGCTACTGCTCCTTGAGCCACCGCCGTGTGCGCTACTGCCGCTACCTCGCCGCACGTCCAAGACGTACATGCCTCTCCCCCTTGGAGAGGGCATCCGGTGCCGGTCCTTTGATCTCAGCTCCCTCGCCGCACTCCATATGCACAGTCTCCCCCTCTTTGGGAGAAGTTGGAGAACCGAAGATCCCACTCCCTTCTCCCAACCTGTGCATGTTGCATGGTTCATCCTCCTCATTTGCAGATGCCAAAAACGCTGGCCTGCTCGCTGCATCCTCAGTTCCATAATCCTTGAGTGCTTTCCTTCCTCCTTGACAAATTGGAGCCACCAATGCCTTGACCGCACCTTCCAGCCCGGTCCTCCCCTCAACAACAACAACAACAACAACAAGCTACTCAGCTTTGTTGACTGAGTAGCTTGGGAAATGTTTGGTATGTTTCTCCTTGGAAGGATGCCAGGGTGTTCGTTAGCTCAAAGCACAAAATTCAGATCTGATAGTGTCCCATGAAATGCCGTTTTGGGTGCATCATCTTCCGTGATGCGGATTTGATGGTACCCTTGAGACAAATCCAAGGAAAACAACACTTTTACCCCTTAGATTTGGTCAAACAGGTCCTCAATCCGCAATACGGGGAATCAATTTTTCACCATCAGCTTGTTCAACGTATGGTGGTCCACAGGATGGACGCACTGTACGGCAAGATATTTGAATTGATCCATCCTTTTGTAAGGTACTTCTTGATCTGGCATTCAACCTCTCGCATTTCATTAGAATAAAGAGAGACATGGGTCTGAACGGAGGAGTAGACTCTGGTTGCTACATAATTGTATGGCCTATGCGTCGTTTTGTTGGAAGCTCAGCCGATGTGTCTTAAAATACATCCAAGAACTCCTCCAATACAAATTTTATCTCTTGTGGTTTGTCTTTCGTCATGTCATCCTCCATTTTTTGCAGCTAAGCCAAGAAGTATTGACACCCTTGTCGATTACGTCTCTTGACCTACATTGCACACAAGCTAGCATGGACTTTTTGTTGGATTGATAACAATTCTGTACTTGGAATCAACGTAGAACGACGCTGTCCCTTTCGAAGGATCAAGCACTTTTGTTCAAAACATAGGGAGCCAGGGATCACCTAGCACCACGTCAAATGGTTCAAGAAGGTTGAGTACCTTGAACGTGAAACTTATGTGTAGCCTTGAATACAAAAATTTGCTTCACATGTACCGATCACAACTGCCATGCGGTTGTCACCAATGAAAACTACGTCATTTGATGGCTTGTACTTCAGGGCAATCTTTCAGGTAAAACCAAGGCTAAGGAAGGAGTCATCCCCATCCCATGTAAGCCAATATGTTAACTGGGGCACTAGCTAGGTGTCATTTCAATTGTATCGTCATGTTACCTCCATTCTTCTGAATGAACAGGCTCAACAATGGCAAGCCGAGTTTGTGATAAACATGGAATCTATACGGTGGGCACCGCAACTCCCATGATTTATCCACTCGAGTCAAGATATTGTGGCTGCGTGTGAATTTGGCTAGCATCTTCCAATATTTGAATTCGAATGGGTTGAAATCGATGACCAATGATACCGCGGACGTGATTGAACTCACTACTTTGAGGCCGTTTACTTTGATCACCGTGTCACATAATTCTTGCAATGCACGTCTGGCGATTTTGCGCCAAATCTTTTGGTCTCTCTCGCGCCTCACTTGCATGCAAGAATCCCTCATCCTAGCTCACTCTTGCTGTCAAGGAGGGTTAACAATGGCTGTGGCACGAGGCCGGGAGCTTCGCCCTCAAGGCTCTCATGGCCTCTCGGCCGCCGATAAACCCACCAGCGCGATCGGCGGTCGATGGCTTGCCATTGGTTGGCCGGCCGATCATCTGACCTACCGCCAGCCACCCACCCAATCGGTCGCCAGCCAACCGGCAGCCAGCGTATGGCTACCCACCGACAAGCCCTTGCAATAGTGAGGGGTGGTTGCAAATGACCCGCTCATTATTGCGGGGTTGGAGGGCCAAATCGGCCCTCTTGCTACACCTTGCAAGTATTCCTTGAACTACCAACATGGATGGGTTAGATTGATCACGTACTTGTCACACTGTTATCTTGGCTTGCATATGATGAAAACAATCCGCCTTCTCCTTGACTGGTTGTTCCTTTTACTTGTGGTTGTATTGGTGTTTGTGCCTAGCTGGACTCTTAGGCTTTTGTCTGATTTGTCCATTTTAGCGAGTGTGTTTGACACCACCTTGTTGCATCAGTGTACCCGTGAAGAACATTGCACCTTTTTCCATGTTCTTAACATTTGAATTTGAAATACCCCAGTGATTCTTGAATTCGAGTTTAATGTTTGGGGACGTAGTTGAAATATTCCCTTTTTTTTCGTAGAACGAATTTAAAGGAACACTAAAACAATTTCAACCTTGTTTGTACGAATTTAAGGTGCTAGGGTAGAAATTATTTTTTCTTTGGACCTTGGTCAGTGTTGTAATACATTAGCCTGATTAGGTTTGTTCTTACTGTAGTGTCATTTCAGTCTGTTTGGGGAGTTGTGCGAAATTTGTGCGAAAGAGAGAAAGACACATGAGAAGGGCGATTGCAACTTGTACTTGAAAATAATAGACAGGGCACTACGTATGACTTACACCACAACCTCGTCCTCCTCCTCGATCCCCTCGTCCTCGTACATCACGTGGCCATACATGCCATTCGCATGCTTCTGAAAGTCTGCTTGGAACACTCTAGCAAATCCTGCACGTCCCCAGGCATTTCGCACCATGGCAGGATTCCCATAAATTTTCTGCCATGCGAGCATAAACCATTTGCAACATGCTTCTTTCACTATTGTCATGCCCAGTGAGAGAATCTCTCCTTCGCGTGTCTTGTCTGCTGCCCACATGCCGAAATGCTCTTCGACAGTGTTCTTCAGTGGTGAAATCAACCCGACATCTGCTGGCTGTGCCCTCGATGTACATCCTGCCGGAATGTACACCGGATGCATGTGCGGAAAGTTGCTGCGCAGCCAGTCACGGAAGGTTGCGCTGCAGTGCGGGAGCCATGCGTCGAGCACCAGCAGCATGTGCGCACTGCCTGGGACCAGTCCGTATGCATGGCACTTCTCCTCGTAGTAGGGCTGCACAATCCCCCGCACCCACTGCATCGTTGTTTCTCCATTTGCCCAATGGTTGGGCGTGTGTGCTAGCTGCCAACCAGCGTCAATGACCTCGTGTACGTGCGGCCCTCTCGGAAGGCAGCGTTTGGACTTCCCTGCAAAAATCAGCTGCAATGGTAAAAAATCGCCGGCAAACGACGACGTCACCAGTACGGTGATGGCGCGTTTGTCGTCGAGGCCGATGATGGAAACATCGGACGATCCTCTGGGAGCGTACGTGCAATCAGCAGTCGGCACGAGCTGTATCGCCGTGTGATCGGCGTTGATGACGAAACATGGGGAGATTTTGTGGTACGAGACAAGTGCAGCTGCTCGCATGTGGAAGTGGTCCACTTTCTGCTCCCACTCTGCAGGCAATTTCTGTGCGGCTGTTGTTCCTGCACGCCATGCCCACCCTATAGTCTTGGTCACAAAATTCCGAACCCACGATCGTCCGAATGCACCATCCCCCAAGTAAGCGAGGTCGTCAGGAGCGTGCTTGCTGATGATGTAGCGGATCTCGCGGCGGATGGACTTCGAATTCAGTGGGTTGCCTGCTTCGCGAGCTTTCAGGAGGGTCCCCTTGATTTCTTTGACGATTTCGGGATGTGCCGCCAGCCATGCCCTTTTTCCGCGGTTGCCGTGAACGCGATTTTTGTTGTTGACTGGTGGTGATGGCTCAGTACTCATAGCCACAGAAGCTGCGTGGACGTACTGGTCCTTGAGAACTTTGGTGCCTGGAATGAACCATGAAGCCACAGTGCTCAATGCCAGCTTGTCAAAGACGCACATGCCATCAGGTGTGCAAAAAGCACGTTGCAGGTGCTTCACTTCTGCGTAAACATTTGCATGGGCCTTGACTGCTCGGTAGATGGCAGGGAAATTGCCGCTACCGAACCAGTCGGCATACAGCCCTCTGCGACGGCAACGTCCGGTACCACTGGTGTCCTCCGAGGTCGTCATCTGCCCGACTGGGACGATTGCCTGGCACTCCGAGTCCGTTGAGTCGTCCGTTGCCTGGCTGCTGGACGAACTGCTGCCGCCTGCACTACATGATGTGCGTGCAGCGTCATCGTCGTCGTCCGAGGTGTCACTGTCACTTAAGGGAGGAAGTGGCACTGTTGGCTCTTCAATGCGCAGTGCCCCAGGTTGCATGCTCTTGACAGGTGGAGGAGGCAACTTGCGCTTCTTCCGAGGCTCCTCCGTCACCTTCGCCTTGCCCTTGTCCTTTGCAGAAGGGCATGATCCCGTGAAGGCCGGGGGGACGGGGCTTCGGTCTGCATCTGTGCCCCTGTTCACTTCATCCGGAGGGGAACAGGCACCATAGTCAGTCGACGAGGACGCCGGCAGCAGCGTGAGAGGGTTGTCGTCACTAGGGTTTGCAGGGCTTGACTGTGCAGGTGGTGTTGTATGCGACGAAGTTGCAGCTGGCTTCGGATCGAGTGAATCGTCGAAGGTCAATTGCATGGGCTTCCTTGGGCGGCCAACTGGGCGTTTCACCAGCTGCGGACGCGGAGGCACGGCACGTCCAAGCTGAGCCTCTAGACGACGCACGCGGTCTTCGGGGGCAACCTTCTGCAGAAACCGCTCCATGCTGGCGACGCTGTTGATAGGGTAGGATCTGCAAACGGAAGGCTGGCGATTGGACAGAGGGTGGCACGTCCTACGAGCCCCTATAATGGGGTCTGTGCCCATCAATGGGCAACAGACACCTGGTAGTTGTTGGTGGCGTGCAATCGTTTCGACGGCGCGCAGAACCGGTGGTGTCAGTGCAACGACGACCGATGGGCGTCGGTGCACTGACACCGCGCATGACCGATGTGTGAAGTTATGGAACACCAAAGTATTGAGCAGGACCGTTCTACAAATTTAAGGATCAGGGTCCACCCCAATTCGTTCAATTAGGATCACATGAATAATTATAAAGGTCAAAAAGTGTGTGAATTTATGGATCACAAAATTCATGAAAATCCATTGTATGAATTTAAGAATCACTTGGGTAACAAACAACAAACAACAAGACGAGTGTGTACATTTTGGAATGAATAGTACTGCTTTGATTTGGTCACTATGCCAAATGGTCCTCATTATTTTGTTGTTCCCTCATGTATCCCAGCCTCTACCACGTGCTTTCATCATACCTTTCCACTTTTGGCTCCACCTTTCATGTACCAGTATAGTATAATGACCTATTCTTGACAAATTTGACATTCCAATGGTTGATATTGATAGTTCTATCCCACGAAGTTTTGCGCGAAGGCATAGAATTTTGAAACAATTACCTACATCTAATCAGCAATAAGTTACGTTTCCTAGACACATCGTTTCACCGGTTTAAAAAACTTGATATCGTCTTTCCATGGATCCATGTTTTGTCTCGTAAACCCAACAAATGTTTCCTCGCCATTTGAGGAAAGGCTGATGGATAAAGCTAGAAAATTTTTATGTATAAATGCATAGTAATGTGCATGACTCAATAACTGTATGATGAAAGTTCTATGACAAAGAGCTAAGATTTTGATTTTTCTACAAAAAAGAAGGAGAGACAAACAGAAAATACTCGATACAAATACCTTGTTTGGAGGGGAGGAGGGATGTGGGGAGACCTGCAGAGTGAGAGAGGCAGAGAGGGAGGGAGGGAGAGGGGGG
>SZWC01001051.1:39747-68963 GCA_023375785.1 Penium margaritaceum
AGAGAGAGAGAGAGAATGCTATCTTCTACAGAGGAATTTGTGGACAAATGTACAGACAGTATAGGAATTAACTAAGTTTCATCACTAGCTATCCCCCCTCCAGAGGAAGAGAGTGTATCAGGTCACTATATAAACAAGATAGTGTAATCCGTCAATATAGGTACACTAGCGATGTTGTTGAATACAATGTCATGGAAATGTCTACCACGATACTCCATGTGAATTTGGTCTTGTGGTGTATGTATTTTGAGCATATCGTCCCTTTACTCGCACATGTTTGTGAGTGAAATAAAGTTTCAATGAAATCCCAGAAAAAGGATTTGACGATATTTTTGGGTGGCTGAATTTTGTCCCAACAAAACATGGCAGCGATGGTAAAATGAACACGTGACAGCTATGTACAAGGGATTTTCATAAGGGGCTTGAGAATCCATGTGCAGTGAGAAAGAACATGTTGGACCCTCCTACTAGGGGACCCTGTAGGAGTCCGCATGAAAGAAAAACCTGGATGTACAAGATGTGATTATGTTTTGGCTTGTGGTGTTTCTCGCATGTTTAGAAGGGGATGCATAGTTCCAAAACGAGGGTGTATTGAAGAAAGAATGGCCATGACCCGTTATTGAGCATCGCAACATGGGGAGGGCACTCATCTTCATGTTTTCCATGCTCAACCAATGGAAGGCGTCTCCGATCAAGCATGGAAAGTGGTCTAGATATATTGTCTTTGCCTATTGAGATAGTCGATGCAAGGGGTATTGATTTCAACTTGTGGATAGGAGAGGGCCAACCTTTGGTAGTATCATGTTCAATCGTGAAATCCATTTTGTATGTCACACAAATGGGAGGAGGCAATGTCACTGACGCAGGTTGATGAACACATAAGAAAGGGTCCACCAATTAACATAAACAGGTTCTCGAGATACTCACGAGATTATGCGAGGTTCATATCTTCCACGGAGGCTACAAGGGGGGTTCCAAAGGTTGCTCAAGTGACCTGTCAGTATTGGAGCGACCAGTCAAAGGGTCGCAAGCAAGCGAGCGGTTGAGCAAGGCTGCCGATCCCAGGCATGACGGCTGTTCGCAACCGCCATGTCATGCCTGGCCTAAATGGGAAGGTTTTCCAAATCGCCTCAACGGTTGGGAAATCGGCGATCGCGTCATTGATGACTTATTGTCCTTTTCAAGGGACGATGTCCAGACATGTTTTCAAAAAGGGCGCAACCATACTAAAGTTGTTGAAACACTGCCAGGATATTGAAAACAACTGCTTGGAGTGGTTTTTGTGGCCATTTTATGTATGATGGAAGTGGAAGCCGCTAGTAACCTCCAGGGCAGAGGTTATAGGGGCTCCCGATTTGACTCTATGGACACTTGGAGGGTCAATTCACACATCCAAACCACACTATAATAGCCATAGACTGGGCAGTGATGATATCACCAGTCACTGTGCTGAATTTAGAAAGGGCGTGCTGATGTTTGCAGATAAAATGTAGATGTCAGAAGGGTCGGAACCCTGATCACCCTCTTCCGGAAGTTCTTATACTTCTTCTCTCTCTCATGTGCAGGTTCCTCGTGTCTTCACATGATGTGGGGAGGGGATAACCTCATCAATCCCTCTCTCAGAGGGCACTACAACTGCAGCCACCGCGTACCAATGCAGCTATACAGCTGCTGCTGCTGCACTATGCAGCTTCTATTGCTACACTACATAGCCAGGTAGCTGCACAGTCTTGCATTTGCACAATTGCTACTATTGTTGCTTCTTTTACTGCAGCACTGCTCCACTACTGCTGTTGCTGCTTTGATTCTCCTACGATGCTGTTGCTGGTGCCAGCTACCATTGCTCCTGCTTGCTGCTACAACTGCTTGCTACTACCGCTCGTTGCTGGTGGTGCACGCTACTACTGCTGCCCAGCACTACTGTTGCAATTGCTTGCTTTTATAGCTTTCTGCTGCTATCCTCAGCTATTGCTTCTGCTTCATATTGCTGCTTCTATAGGTGTGGCTGTGTTGTTGCAACCTCACGTTGATGCTGCCTCACTGTCACATTATTGTTATTGCTGATGTGGCAGTATCAGCAACTCACGCTGCTACTTCCGTCGTTGCCATCCACCTGAGGTGGTCGTGTGGCAATGCCCCTGCTACAAACAACATTGCAATGTCTCTACTGCCACTGTCTGTTGCAGCGGGTTCCAACGATGCGGCTACGACTGTGATTCTCACTACAACCTTCCGTGCTGCGTCTTTGCTGTGTAGCTTAACAAGAAGAGTCTCAAAACTCTGACAGCATGAGAAGATATGAAGATTCTTCCCAGCTTTGTAGTTGTCAAAGTGGCAACGTTGTCCAAGCAGGTGATGTATTAGTACGCAACACAATTGCAAGAACAAGAAGGATTTGGCTGGGGGAGATGCGCAGAGTCTCATAAGGTTCAATACCGTATTAACGGATGAATTCACACCTGATTTCACCAAGATGTTTGTTCTTCTAACTAATCTGACCACCTGGGGACGAATAATGGACCGCTATGGAATATGGGCTAAGTGGATAACCTGCACCTAATTTCGACTAGAGCCCAGTCGAATCCTCGTTGTGGCTATTCTTTCCACTGGAGCATTTGGGTGACCACATTTCCTCGCTCAAAGTCAAGCAAACAGATCCACGGTCCACGACGATAGGACACAATGGACATCCAAGCGCCACTTGCGCTAGCGGGCAGCTTTTCCCTCAAGGAACACGCGCGCACGGCCGACGGTCGTGTACCCAGCCTAGAGTTTGCAATAGGAACATTCAAGCCGAGTCCAGAATGGTTTTTTTGCCATTTTTCGAACCCACAAACCAAGTAATTTCCTACAATTGTGGACCAACGCAGAAGAAGTGTTTTACTGTTCTGGCAATGGATCATAATTGATTATGTTGCGAATGAATGTTGCAATACGGTAACTTAATCATGCAAAGATAAACAAAAATTGACAAACACACAAGATGAATGCATATGGCAGTGCACGACGAGTGATGCACGCAAAGGTGTGAGTTTGCCGTAAAATCGACAGAAAATCACTTTTTTGGCTGCAACTATGCGCAAAGGCTTCCAAAAAATTGTCACAAACACAGGTCCAGCATCAACTAGTGGAGACACATTGCAAAAACATGCAAATTGGGCTGATGGCTAGTCCACGAAGAAAATCCTAGTGGATTCAGAGAAGTTTCAAAAGGCCCGAACAAGCATCCGAGACGTTGTGGCAGCTGTCTTGTAGTTGCTAGTGGTTCGACCACCATTGAATGACGCTTCACCTTCAGTCGACTCCACATCAGGGATCTGCATGAGCATGCACATAGCAGAGTGATCATAAGAAGCTTTATAGAATAGATGTAGATGGCCCAAATCACAGCAATTGAGACTGAAACGACAATAGTTGTTGCCAAAGCTGTAAATCCTAGGTAGCAAGTTGGGCCAGCAGTGTTGTTGATGCACTGTGCGGGCTTCCGCTCTCGTTGCTTACTCTTCTGCCCCCTCAGTCTACTGCTCTAGAGTCTAAGTCTGAGTGCTCCCGGTTTGTTACTCAGAAGTGTGCGCGCCACTGTTAGCGCCAGAAAGCAGCTGAAAACTGGAAGTAACTGATTAGGAATGAAGTATGAGACACAATGGGAGACCCCTCCAAGAATTAGCCTCCCCTAGCTCTGTAGAGTTTGTCACTTAGTTCACCAGCCAATAAAAAAATAGCTCTATTTTCAGGCTGGCAGGTTTTCTCAGTGAGCCCTGCAAGACGGCAAGTAGCACAAAAACCCGGGCGTAATCCGTTTTGCCTGAAAGCAAGACCATAACATCATACGGACACTGTGAACGCAGTCGTGCTGTCAGAATCAGCTAGAAAAACAACAGTGAGGAGTTATGGCTGCCCAAACCCGAGTAGCGCCTACACTTATCCCTGGTGACAACAGTGCCACGCTAGCATGAGATTTGGATCCTGAGTTGAGTAGGATGGTACACACGCAACGGTACAATCAGATCAAGCACTAGACGCATGCAGACAGCATCCGCGGTGGCAGTGACCACCGGCGGCCCAACCGCCGAGGAGGCCTGCCGATGGAGCTTAGCACATCGTCGGAGGAAGGAGGCTCGAGCGAACAACGTATAGTCCTCAGCGTGCGTCGGCTCCACCGGACGACACTCAAGCAGTGTCGAGTCTTGCCGTCAGTCATCTGCACACCGATATATACAAGCCGGGAGGACACAATACAGTACCATGAGAGATGTGAGAAAAACCAACACTCACCCATGACTCACAGGCGTAGTGCACATGGGCGGGCAGCGACACATTCAACAGACAGACTCCAACCAGGGCACGGAGAAATGCACGCAGGAAAAAAGAGTGCAACTCACGAATGCACACCGAACGAACTCACAGCCTTCTTGAACAAGTCGCGCTTCAATGCCTTGGTCAAGAGGTCAGCCACCTACCGTGCTGACTCAATCCACACAATGCTGACGCTGCTGTCGTGCAACAACGAACGCACATAGTGATATTCAAAATTGATGTGCTTTGTTCGTGTGTGATGCACATCGTCATTGCCGGCGATGGCCATGGCACTCTCATTGTCACAATGCAACAAGATGGATCCGACGGACTGATGCAACTCAGACAACAGACGATGCAACCACACGCTCTCACATGTGCCTGAGCCAAGGGCCACATACTCAGCCTCATCAGTGTTATGTGCAATGTACCCCTACTTGCCACTGCGCCAGACACAGTCGTGCCGCCAACCACAAAGATCCAGCTTGTCCGGACTACTGGCCCAATCACTCTCGGTGTTGCCCACCGCGACCACAGACAGATGTCGGCAGAACATGAGACCTCGCCGTGGAGTCAAGACAACGTAGCGCAACACTCTGGTCGTGGCCACAAAGTGGAGGCGACGCAGCTCCTGAGAAAACTGAGCCAAGAGGTTGACAGCGAACGCAATATCTCGGTGTGTCGTCGTCGCCAAGAACATCAGTGACCCGATAACTCATAGATACGTGGTCACGTCAATTGGCTCCCACACAACAGCTGGATCAGAGGTCTTCAGCTTCACCTGGCCATCCGCTGACATGGGTGAAGACGCACTCAGCACGAGGGTCAGGTCCTCGGCAAAGTGAGTGGATAGAGTCTATACATAGGCGGCCTGATGGACGTGTAGGTTGCCCTGGGAGCGATCATGTTCGAGCTCCATGCCCAGGAAGACTTAGGCAGACCCAAGATCCTTCATCTCGTAGGCGGTGTGCAGCAAGTCCTTGATGCGCTAGATGGCAGCCATGTCCGGCGATGCAATGAGGAGATCATTGACGTAGACCAGGTTAGAAGCAAAGGTCTGGACTCGCGGGGTGATGAATAGTGCGGGGTCAGCAGTGCTGCGAAGGAGGCCGCCACGGAGGAGCGTGTGGCTAATCTTCTGATTCCAGTATCGAGGCGATTGTTTTAGGCCATAGAGGGCCTTTCGCATCCGCCAAACCTTCTCGGTGCCATCATTGAGGCCGGGAGGCTATACCATGTAGAGCTCCTCACCCTCCAGGGAGGCATGGGGGAAATCTTTACTCACGTCCATCTGATGCAGCTCCCACCCGTGCTGGGCATCTAGGCTGAAGAGCTTTCGGCTAGTGGAGAATCGACCAACTGGGGTAAAGGTGTGGTCGTAATCAAAACTCGGGACCAGAGCAAACCCCTTGGCTGTGAGACGGGCCTTGTACTTGTCCAAGGACCCGTCCGGCTTCCATTTGCGCCAGAGGACCCATTTGGCACCGATGGCTTTGCGACCTGGAGGGAGATCGACGAGGTCATACACCTGGTGCTGCCAGATGGTAGCGAGCTCGTCGGCGCAGGCAACATCCCAATGTGCGGCCTTGGGGGATGCTCGAGCCTTGCGTAAGGTGGCTGGGTCCTCCGGGGGTGCCGTGGAGCGGACTGCAAGGGTCCGCTCCACGGCACGCGGAGTGGACCCTTGCATGTGCATCTTGAGCCCCATGTAGGATGTGTGTGAGTGCAGCCGTGACAGCATGCCGATGCTCGTGATGGAGCATGGCGTAGCTCAGTGCGGAGCCCGGGTGGAGGTTTGCAATGATGGCCGAAGTGGTTAGGCCGAGGGCCTTGGTGCCAGGGTCCCCACTCACTATCTCGGGAGCGTAAGAAACACGTGGGGCGATGGGGGGCCGAGGCGCCACAGGGCGCAGTGTGGCAGTCAACGCACTGACTGATGGCCTGGGTTGGAGGCTGCCGCCTGGGCCACGTCTGTAGCGCGGTTAGGCAGGAGACCTCGCCAAGTGCGTGGTACTGGTGGAGGCGGACGGGGCTACTGGCGCGTGTTGGTTTTTGTGCATCTCTCATTGTGATCTGTTGTGTCCTCCCGGCTTGTGTACATCGGCGTGCAGATGAGTGACGGCGAGACTCGACGCTGCTAGAGTGTTGTCCAATGGAGCCAACACACGCTGAGGCATACTCACAATTTGCTGGAGCCTACTCCCTCCGGTGACGTGCTCAGCTCCATCGGCAGGCCTCCTCGACGGTCCGGCCACCGATGGTCACTGCCACCGGAGATGCTGCCTGCATGCACCCAGTGCTGGTTCTGACTGTGCCATTGCGTCTGCAACATCATGCTCTGCCTAGGGTCCATGTCTCTTGCTGCGTGGCACTGTTTGGCATCATGGACCGTCATAGGCACTGCCTGGGTTCGGGTAGCCATAACAATTTGCTGCTCTTTTTCTAGTTGATTCTGACGGCATGACTGTATTCGCAGCGTTGGTGTTATGGTATGTCCAGTTTTCGGGCAAAACGGACGACGCCTCGGTTTTGGGCTGTCAGGCGTCTGGCAGGGCTCACCGAGAAAACCCTACCTGCAAGAAAATAGGTCTAGGACTATTTTCTGATTGGCTGGTTAGCTGAGTAACATGTTCTGCACTAGTGGGGGGAAGCTAGAACTTGGAGGGGTCTCTCATTATTGCTCCTTCTTCATTCCTAATCAGTCACATTCAGTTTTTTGCTGCTTTCTAGCGCAAACACTAGCGTGCGTTTCTGAGTAACAAACCCAGAGCTTCCAGACTTGGACTCTAGAGCAGCAGACTAAGGGGGCAGCAGACTTGCTACCTAGTTTTCCATTTTGGTATCAGAGCCAAAGCGTAGCAGCTGCAGCAGAAGACTGGCGTAGAGGTGCCAGGCAACGCCGGCAGATCTCCATACGCGCCAGTGTAGGGGAAATGCTGCCGGATTTTTTCCGGCAGCATTGACCCGCCTAGTGGCCGCATTAGATTTTTTCCCACGGCCATTGGGCTAGGGGAAATGCTGCCGGATTTTTCCCAGCAGCACTGACCCCCACGCCTGACGCAAGGAGGTGAGTGGCAGGCTGCGTTGGACACCTGCGGGTGACGACGCACGTGGCAACGTCACCCAGGTGCAGTAACTGGCACCAGCAAGAAGCAGTAGCAGCCGATAGTAGCAGCACCGGCAGGCAACTGTAGCGAGCAGTGGTAGCAACAACAAGCAGCACCTGCGTGCAGGTGCAGCAGCCGGCAACAGCAGCAGCTCACAGGAGTAGTAGCAGCCGGCAGCAGTAGCAACTCGTAGCAATAGCAACAATCCATAGCAGCTCACAACAACAGTAGCAGCGACAGCGAGCACTAGCAGCGGCAGCGAGCAATAGCAGCAGTAGTGAGCAGCAATAGTAGTAAGTTGCAGCAGCTACAATAGCAAGCAGCAGCAACAGCTGGCTACAACAGCAGCAGCAGCGAATAGCAGCCGGCAACAGCCAAGAGCAGCAGCTGCTACTCACAGCCCGCAGCTTGCCACGAGTGATGCGCTACAAGCAGGGAGCCCGCTGCTCACTGCGAGCAGCAAAATACTGGCAACGAGCAGCAAGCTCGCTACTCGCAGCCCGCTGTCCACAGCGAGCAGCGAGGCTCGTTGTGCCTGACGAAAAGGGAACAAAAGGAGACAAAAAAATTCCCCACCCAAGTAGTAGGTGCCATAGCTGCTGAAGTAGCCACAGTAGCTGTAACAGCACGCAGCAGCAGCGACAGCAACAACAGTAGCAGCTGGAGTAGCAGCAGCTGCAATAGCAACAGCAGCAGCAGCAACAACAGCTGCAACAACAGTAGCGGCAGTAGCAACATCAATTGCTGCTGCCACAACAGCCGCAGCAGTAGCAACAGTAGGAGTAGCTCTAGCAGTAGTAGCATCGCAGCAGCAACAACAGCAGCAGTAGTTGCAGTGGAAAGCAGTGGTAGCGGCAGCAACAACAGCAGCGGTAGCATCAACAAGAGCAGCCGCTGCAGCTGCGTAGTAGCGGATCTGACGACAGCCATTGCTGACGTGAGCATCTAGCCTCTGATATCACTACTGACGTCACTGCTGACATCATCAACAAAAAAAGGACAGAAGGGTGGTGAAGAAACTTTATAGCAGCAGTAGCAGCAGATTACGCCGCAGCAGCTGTTGATGCCAGCCGTCCTAGGCTGATGTCACTGCTGACATCAGCAGCACACACAACAAAAAAACCATGGAAAGGGGACACCAAAACCATGGCTAACAGCCCAATTGGGAAGGGGTCCTCCCCTGTTGGGGGGACCTCCAGGGTGTGTACCCCCCCCTTTTCTTGTAGCAGCTACGACAGCTCCAGCAGCAATAGCAGCAGCAGAAGCAGGATCAGGAACACCAACAGTTGCAGCAACAGCAACAGTAGTAGTAGCAACTATAGAAGTAGCAGCGGCATCAGCAGCAGGAACAGCACCAAAAGCAATAGCAACCAACAGGCAACGTCACCAACACCCTTGATCCCTTAGTTGCCATGCAGTAATAGCTCACCACCTTGACGTAGGAGCTTGCAGCACTGCAGCCACTAGCCTCACACACGGCCACGAGTGCTCCACCGTCGTTCATTCCTCCTGGGCACGCCATCCCCACTGTGTCCGCTGCCATGCATTACCTGGCGTAATAGCAAACTCAGCACGAGCGGCAGACAGTGACCTCCGTCCTTGGCCCCACTCTGGGCGCCGGCCGTAGGCAAAAGGACTTTGAGACGCCGCTCCCTTTGCTTCAAGCCGGCGAGCAGTTCCGGAGTTGGGTGCTCAACTTCCGCATCTGGGCGCAAGGTGAGGGCCTGTGGGTATACTACACTCTTCCGTATGACTCCACCCAAGCCGACCAGTTGTATGACGTTGGTCGCGCCGTTTACGCCCATGTCCCTGTCGCTCCTCCGGCTTCCCGCCTGGCCCTAGAGCCCTTTCTTGGCAATTTCACCACTAGTAGCATCCCAGACCCTACAGCTGCGTGGCACGTCTTCACTCGCCCCCATCGCTTGTCTAGCGAGGCTGAGACTAGGCGTCTGCTGCAAGAGTTCAACTTCCTCCACATGGGGGAAATCGAGACAGTCACCGCCTACTGGCAGCGGGCTGAAGCCATCCTTCGTCGCCTCGGCACCTCTGCTCCACCCCCTCTGGCTGCGCTCCTCACCATCAAGCGCGGCGCCACTGATGCGTACGTGGACTTCTTCGTGCACTACTCCAAGGACGTCCTCTCCACCATGGCGGCCCAGGGTACCCTCATACCCTGGGCATACGAGCTCTTCCTCAGGATTGAGGAAGCTTACCTTGAGTCCCGCCTTCAACGCACAAAGGCTCTAGCCTCCCCTGCCGTCGCCTCCGTGGCCGCCGCTTCTCCTGCAACAGCTACCCCCACCAGCTCTTCATTGCCGGGGAAGAAGAAGCAGCAGAGGAAGAAGGACGAGGGTCAACAGCAGTAGCAACAGTAGTAGCAATAGCAGCAGTTGACTGGGTCGAGCGGTGGTGGCTCAATCTGCCATGACTGTGGCCAGCCCGGGCACGGGTGGTACACGTGCCCGCTGCCGACGGACGAGGCACGCGCCATCGCCACCATGCATCGGAAGCGGGAGCGTCGTCTTGCCTCTGTCGCCATCGCTCTCGCTAGCCTTGACGCCCCAACCTCGTCCAACAGCTCCACTCCTCCGACAGTCGTACCGGTCCCGCCGGCGCCAGCTCCGCAGCAGCATCACCCGCAGCCGTCCGCGCCCCGGTTCCCTTCACCGATGCAGTTCTCGTTCTATCCTGACTACAACACCGTCACTCCACACTCATTCTACACTGCCGGGCCATCCACGCGTGAGCGACAGTTGGAGCAGTTCATAGCGCTCCAGCTAAGCCTGCCTCGCTCTCCCCCCCAGGGAAGTGCAAGTTGCATCATCTCCTGCTCGTCCCCCTTGCCCTGCATGACTGAGACTCAGCTGCGGTCGTGTCCTACCTCCTCGTCTGTCTTGCCGTCTCCCATGGTCTCCTCTGTCCCCCTCTTTGACGACGTTGCGTGGCTTGATGATTGGCAGTCTCGGTCCGCGCCCCCTTCCACCGCGTCCGCGTCTCTTGCGCGCTGCCATGTGACCGTTAGCGATCTGGCGACTCTGGTCCAGGACCCGGCCGAGACCTGGATCATCGACTCCGGGGCCATGCATCACATGATGGCCTCTCGTGAAGCCTTCGGCATGTTTGGTCCAGTTGGCAATGTATCCGGTGTCCGGACATGCTCCGGCCAGGTGTTACTTATTCGCGGTGTTGGGGTCGTTCGTTTCTGTGGTCATGCCGGTGATGTCTTTGTGACACATGTCTTTTTTGTCCCCGGTCTTGAGCTTAGCCTCCTGTCCGTTACTGCCCTTGACCGCATGAGCATGGACGTTGTGCACTCGTGTGGTGTTGTTACTGGGTCGTTGCGTCCGTCCGGCCTTGTCGTTCTTCACGCCACCGCTCGTGGCACGTGCCTCGTCTGTCCTCCTCTCCTTCTGTTCCCTCCTTGTCTGCCGCCACAGGCCATGTGTTTGTCACCAGCACGCTCTCTCCACAGCACACTCGTCTCTTGCACCACCGCCTTTGCCACGTCCACTCTGCTGCCATTGAGAGCATGCTCAGCACCCAGCCGGCCAAGGGCCTTGACTCTGAGACTTTCCCTTTGCCGTACCCCACAGAGTGCGTTGATTGCGCTCAGGACAAGATGCACCGGTCCACATACCCTCTGTCCTCCTCCCGCGCGTCTGCCCCTCTCAACCTGGTCCATTCTGATGTCATGGGTCCTCTCCCTACCGAGTCCGTTGGAGAGCATGGCCGTTATGTCCTCATCCTCACTGACGACTACTCGCACTACCGCCGGGTCTTCTTCCTTCGGCAGAAGAGCGATGTCGCTCATGCCATTCAGGACTGGCTTGTCCTTGTGAAGCGCGAGTGTGGTCGATCCCTTTGCCGCTTTTGCTCCGATCGCGGTGCTGAGTACATGGGCAAGTCCACGACCTTTCTCGCCTCCCGCGCTATCCACTACGACATGTTCGCACCCTACATGCCCGCCCAGAACGGCGTCTCCGAGCGGTGGAACCGTACCATGGCCGATGTCGTGCGCACCATGCGGGTTGAGTCTGGCCTCTCCGATGGCTTCCACTTTGAAGCCATGGCCTACATGACGCGGGTCTGGAACCGGATTCCTCACAGACCCCTTCCCTGCCAGTCCACGCTGTACCAGCACTGGTGCGGTCAGCGAACCGACCTCCGCCCTGCTCACGTCTGAGTTGCGTAGCCATCATGTGGCTGCCCGCCCCGCAGCAAGGTGGCAAGCTCGCCCCCCGTGGGCATCCTTGTACCTTTCTTGGTGTCTCTCATCAGTCCAAGGCTTGACGCTTCTGGGATCCCTCCCGATACTGCATCGTCGAGTCCCGCGATGCCCTCTTCTTTGAGGAACTGTTTCCGCGCAATCTCGTTTGCTCCGGCTCGTCGGTGTCCCTCCTGTCACGTGGGGGGAGTGGTGAGTCTGTCCTCCGTCCTACCGCTTCCGACTGGCACATCACTTAGTCCCTCCGAGCCACCAGATTTTTTCGCGCCCGTTGGCCCCTCCGAGCCAGCAGCCCCAGTCGCGCCCGCAGGCCCCTCCGAGCAAGCAGCCCAAGCTGCGCCCACTGACCCCTCCGGGCCGGCGGTCCCAGTCGCGCCCGCCGGCCCCTCCGGGCCGGCGGTCCAAAACGCGTCCACTAGTCCCTCCGGGCCGGCGGACCCAGTCGTGTCAACTGGTTACTGCGGGCCAATCGCCCCAGTCACGTCTGCTAGCCCCTCCGAACCAGCAGCCCCAGTTGTGTCCATTGGTCCCTCCGGGCCAGCAGCCCCGCCCGCCTCCGTCGCCCCGTCAGACTTGGGACCACCTCTTGCCCTACCGCGTTACACGCGTGGCCCAGGCGGCAGCCTCCGACCCAGGCCGTTAGTGAGCGTGCAGACCGTAGCACCTCGCCCTGTGGCATCTCGGCCCCCTGTCCCTCCACGTGTCTCTTCCACTCCTACGGTCGTGAGTGGGGATCCTGGCACCAAGGCCCTCCGCCTGACCACTTTGGCTATCATTGCAGACCTTCACCCTGGCTCTGCACTAGGCTACGCCATGCTTCATCACGAGCATCAGCATGCTGTCATGGCTGAACTCACACGTATCCCACCTAGAGCTCGAGATGCACACGCTCTCTCAGTGCGCTCCATAGCACGACCAGAGGACCCAGCCACCCTACACGAGGATCAAGCCTCTCCTGAGGCTGCACACTGGGATGCTGCCTGTGCTGACGAGTTCACTGCTATCCAACAGCACCACGTGTATGACCTCGTCGTCCTCCCTCCAAGTCGGAAGGCCATCAGTGCCAAGTGGGTCTTTCGGCGCAAATAGAAGCCCGACGGGTCCTTGGACAAGTACAAGGCCCGCCTCACAGCCAAGGGATTTGCTCAGGTCCTTGGGGTTAATAACGACCACATCTTTGTCCCAGTTGGCTGGTTCTCCACGAGCCGGGCGCTCTTCAGTCTGGTTGCCCAGCATGGATGGGAGGTGCATCAGATGGACGTGAACAACGCCTTCCTCCATGGTTCACTGGAGGGTGAGGAGCTCTACATGGTGCACCCTCCAGGCTTCGACGACAACACTGGGATAGTCTGGCGGCTGCGGAAGGCCCTCTACGGCCTGAAGCAGTTGCCTCGATACTGGAACGAGGAGATCAGCAGCACGCTCCTTCGCGGCGGCCTTCAGCGTAGTACCGCTGACCCTGCACTGTTCGTCAGCCCGCGAGGCCAGACCCTCGCCGCTGTCCTGGTCTACGTCGACGATCTCCTCATTGCGTCGCTTGACATGGTTGCCGTCCAGCGTGTGGACCTGCTGCACACCGTCTACGAGATGAAGGATCTCGGGTCTGTCCGAGTCTTCCTGGGCATGGAGCTCTAGCATGATCACTCTCAGGGCATCCTGCACGTCCACCAGGCTGCCTATGTGCAGACCCTGTCCACTCACTTCACCGAGGACCTGCCCCTCGTGCCCAACGCATCTTCACCCATGTCACGTGATGGCCAGGTGAAGTTGAAGAATCCAGACCCAGCCGTTGTGGGGGAGGCAGATGACATGACCACGTATCTGCGAGTCATCGGGTCACTGATGTTCCTCGCGACGACAACGCGCCCAGACATCGCGTTCGCCGTCAACTTCCTGGCTCAGTTTTCTCAGGAGCCACGTCACCTCCACTTCAAAGCCACAATTCGAGTACTGCGCTACGTTGTCTTGACACCTCGGTGAGGGCTCATGTTCCGTCGCCAGCCATCTATCGTCACGATGGGCTACACCGACAGTGACTGGGCCGGTAGTCCAGACGGTAAGAGTCGCACAGGCTGGATCTTTCTGATCGGCGTCACTATCGTGTCCAAGAGCAATGGCAAGCAGGGGTGCATTGCACACATCACTACTGAGGCTGAGCACGTGGCCCTTGGCTCAGGCGCGTGTGAGAGTGTGTGGTTGCGTCGTCTGTTGTCCGAGTTGCCTCCGTCCGTCGCATCTATCACGTTGCATTGTGACAAAGAGAGTGCCATGGCCATCACCGACAATGACGGCGTGCATCACACACGCACAAAGCACATCAACGTTGAGTATCACTATGTGCGTTCGTTGTTGCATGACGGCAGCATCAGCATTGTGTGGGTTGAGACAACACGGCAGCTGGCTGACTTCTTGACCAAGGCACTAAAGCGCAACTCGCTCAAGAAGGCTGTGAGTTCGATTGGCGTGGGTTCGTGAGTAGCTCTCTTTGTCCCTGCCTGCGTCTCTGCGTGCCCTGGGGGAGCCTAGTTGTTGACTGTGCCTATGCCCGCACATGTGCACTACGCCTGTGAGTCATGGGGGAGTGTTGGTTTTTGCGCATCTCTCATTGTGCTCTGTTGTGTCCTCCCGGCTTGTGTACATCGGCGTGCAGATGACTGTCGGCGAGACTCGACACTGCTAGAGTGTCGTATGGTGGAGCCGACGCATGCTGAGGCCTGCTCGCGATTCGCTGGAGCCTCCTCCCTTCGACAACGTGCTCCGTTCCATCGGCAGGCCTCCTTGGTAGTCTAGCCACCGGCAGTCACTGCCACCGCAGTTGCTGTCTGCATGCACCCATCGATAGTTCTGACTGTGCCATTGCGTCTGCAGCATCATGCTCTGCCTAGGGTCCATGTCTCTTGCTTCGTGGCACTATTTGGCATCATGGACCGTCGAAGGCACTGCTTGGGTTCGAGCAGCCACAACTCTTTGCTGCTGTTTTTCTAGTTGGTTCTGACTGCACAACTGTGCAGCATTGGTATTATGGTATGGTCTAGTTTTCAGGCAAAATGGACGACGCCCGGGTTTTGGGCTATCGGGCGTCTGGCAGGGCTCACCAAGAAAACCCTGCCTGCCAAAAATCAGGTCTAGGACTCTTTTCTGATTGGCTGGTTAGCCGAGTAACAAGTTCTACACTAGTGGGGGGGAGCTAGAACTTGGAGGGGTCTCCCATTGTTGCTCCTTCTTCATTCCTAATCAGTCACTTTCAGTTTTTAGCTGCTTTCTAGCGCTAACACTGGCGCATGCATTTCTGAGTAACAAACCCAGAGCTTCCAGACTTCGTCTTTAAAGCAGCAGACTGAGGGGGCAGCAGACTTAAGCAACGAGCGTGGAAGCCCACACATTGCATCAACAACGCTGCTGCCCCAACTTGCTGAAGAGTTTTCCATTTGCGCGGAGGGGCCAACGGACGCGACTGGGGCCGCCGTCCCTGAGGGACCAGTAGACTCGGACTGGGCTGCCGACGCGGAGGGGCTAGTGGATGCGACTGGGGCTGCCGGTCCGGAAGGACCAGCAGACTCGGACGGGACTGTCGGCGCGGAGGGGCCAGCAGACGCAACTGGAGCTGCCAGCTCGAAGGGACCAGCAGGCTCGGATGTGAGAAAGTGCGTAGAAGCTTCCTAGCAACATAGCCGCTGACCGGGCGTCAGTGCCTGGTCAGACAGTGACGACAGTCACAGGTCGTACACACAACTGCAAGGGTTTGGCTAGGAGACACAAGACACAGTGTCAGAATGCTTCAGTATAGCATATGCAGAGAGGAATGACAACTGACAGGTCCAGGGCATAAATACCTGCCGCGGCGCACGGCGGGTGTCGCACGCGGCAGTCCAAGAGCTGTCCTAAAACCGGCCCAAAACCACTGTTTTGGCCGTAACTCTGCGCACACATGTCAGAATCCTACGCCATCTGCACCTAGACGTGCAAAATCGAAAGACAGACGCAGCGACTGGTCACATGCATGCATCTATTGACTGTCAGCGAGCATACNCACAGTGTCAGAATGCTTCAGTATAGCATATGCAGAGAGGAATGACAACTGACAGGTCCAGGGCATAAATACCTGCCGCGGCGCACGGCGGGTGTCGCACGCGGCAGTCCAAGAGCTGTCCTAAAACCGGCCCAAAACCACTGTTTTGGCCGTAACTCTGCGCACACATGTCAGAATCCTACGCCATCTGCACCTAGACGTGCAAAATCGAAAGACAGACGCAGCGACTGGTCACATGCATGCATCTATTGACTGTCAGCGAGCATACAATGCAAAAACATGCAAATAGGCCTCATGGCAAGTCTGCCAAAAGGCGCCTGCAAGACGTAGAAGGCACAGCAACGAGTCCCGGTGGCATCTGGGGCTCTGGAAAAGTGGTCGGTCAGCTCCCAGCGGGTAGTCCGCCATCTGTCGTCGCGCCGGTGTCACCAGGGCCGCCTGCCTCAGGGATCTGCACGAGTATGGACACGGTCGAGTGGTCACAATAAACTGTACAGGAACGGCACAAAGCACAACACTCCCCCATGACCCCATGGTACGCATGTCCATACGCGTGCAGAACTGGTACAACCACATAGTGGGTGACACAGACAAATGAGACGCCAACGTACATCCCACATTCAACCACTGTCACGCACGGGGCGAAGCCCAACAGAACGAATGGCCACCAGGAACTTTCCGCGGGCAAGTGCCTTCGTCAAGAAATCAACACGCTGCAAGTCAGTGCCAACCCACATGATGGAGATCACGCGTCGCTCCACCAGATCATGAACGAAGTGATGCTCAACCGCAATGTGCTTTGTGCGAGCATGAAACCCACCAGAGTTCTCCGCAATGGCGAGAGCACTCTGGTTGTCGCAACGCAGCACAATGGCGGGTACTGACTGCCCAAGCTCAAGAAACAAGCGCTGCAGCCAAACTNGCCCGTCAGGGCTCCAAGCCCAGTCGCTGTCAGTGTAGCCGTCAAGGACCACCGAACACTGTCGACGAAAGCAGAGTCCGAGATACGGCGTGGAGACCACGTACCGTACCACTCGCACAGCCGCGTGAAGAGCTCTCGCACGTGGAGCCTGCGAGAACTGAGCGAGGAGGTTGACGGCGAACGCGATGTCGAGACGCGTGGTAGTGGCCAGGTACATCAGATATCCGATGAGACAGAGGTACAAGGTCACGTCCACTGTCTCCCCCAGCTGTGTAGGGTCATCCACCTTCAGGGCATCCTGCCCATCAGGTGTGAGGGGTGTGGAAACAGTGGGCACTGCACCAAGGAGATTGCTAAAGCGCTCCCCCACGACTCGTGCGTATCGGGCCTGATGCAGCAACAGTGTCCGATGTCTGCGATCTCGCACCATCTCCATACCAAGAAACACCGATGCAGGACCGAGGTCCTTCATCCTGTAGGCAGTCTGCAGGACAGCCTTGGCCTCCTTCACGGCCTCCAGGGACGGAGACGCAATCAGAAGGTCATCAACATAGACCAGGATGGCGGTGAACCGCTCGGGTGTCGGTAGGATGAAGAGCGAGGGGTCTGCCTCGCTCTATACGTACCCTACGCGAGTCAAGGTGCAAGTGATCTCCCGGTTCCAACACCGTGGAGACTGCTTGAGGCCGTACAAGGACTTGCGCAAGCGCCAGACTTTGTCACCATCCTCAAAGCCTGGTGGCTGAGCCACGTAGATCTCCTCATACAGAAAGCCATGGAGGAACGCGTTGTTCACATCCATCTGGTGTAGTTCCTAGTCATGCTGAGCAACTACACCGAACAGAGCTCGAGCTGAGGTCATGCGGCCGATAGGGGCAAAGGTGACAGTGTAATCAACTCCCTCAATCTGAGAGAACCCCTTGACGACCAAGCAGGCCTTGTAGCGTTCCAGTGAGCCATCCGGCTTCACTTTCTTGCGAAAGACCCACTTGACCTGAATCGCCTTCCTCCCAGGGGGAAGGTCGACCAGCTCGTAGACTCTGTGCTCTCGGATAGCGCGAAGCTCATCCTCGCAAGCAGCTTGCCAGGCATCAGCATCCTGTGATGAGAAAGCCTCCCTCAATGTGCCCGGGTCAGGCGCCATAGAGGGGGAGCTCTGCGTGGCAAGTGCACACGCCTCAGTGTCAGGCCTGACGGCCACGAGATCAGCTGCTGCGTCACAGGCGATATGGAACTCGCTAGTGACCAGGTCATGCCCTAAAGGACACGCTGGGTGCACCTCTGAAAGCTCAG
Source organism: Penium margaritaceum (assembly GCA_023375785.1). NCBI lineage: Eukaryota > Viridiplantae > Streptophyta > Zygnematophyceae > Desmidiales > Peniaceae > Penium > Penium margaritaceum. The sequence continues at coordinate 57,621 of SZWC01001051.1, forward strand.
TGCGGACACTCAGGCCTAAGGCCTTTGTGCCTGGATCACCGCTCGCGATGTTGCGAGAGGAACGCCTGGGTCCGGGACCCGACGCTCGCTCAGCTCCGGAATCCAGTGGTCGAAGGCGACCACCGGGCTCACGGGAGTAACCGGAGGTCGAGGGGCGCACCTCAGGCTCAGGAGCAGGTACGACCACAGGGACAGGTACGACCACAGCTGGTGAGGGCTGAGACGAGGCAGCCGGAGATGCCGTGCGAGGAGANGTACATCCCACATTCAACCACTGTCACGCACGGGGCGAAGCCCAACAGAACGAATGGCCACCAGGAACTTTCCGCGGGCAAGTGCCTTCGTCAAGAAATCAACACGCTGCAAGTCAGTGCCAACCCACATGATGGAGATCACGCGTCGCTCCACCAGATCATGAACGAAGTGATGCTCAACCGCAATGTGCTTTGTGCGAGCATGAAACCCACCAGAGTTCTCCGCAATGGCGAGAGCACTCTGGTTGTCGCAACGCAGCACAATGGCGGGTACTGACTGCCCAAGCTCAAGAAACAAGCGCTGCAGCCAAACTACCTCAGCAGCCCCTGCCCCCAAAGCCACATACTCTGCCTCCNTGCGAGAGGAACGCCTGGGTCCGGGACCCGACGCTCGCTGAGCTCCGGAATCCAGTGGTCGAAGGCGACCACCGGGCTCACGGGAGTAACCGGAGGTCGAGGGGCGCACCTCAGGCTCAGGAGCAGGTACGACCACAGGGACAGGTACGACCACAGCTGGTGAGGGCTGAGACGAGGCAGCCAGAGATGCCCTGCGAGGAGAAGCGTGTGTGGGGGACATGGAGCTGGGAGTGACAGCGGGCAAGGCTGGCCAGGACACTGAGACAAGAGTGTCAGCCGGCGTAGGGACAGGAGTGGGCTGGGCTGGGTCAGACACCGGAGCAGGGGTGCCAGTGGACATAGGTGGTGATGCAGGAGGAGGCGTGAGAGCAGCGGTACCTGTGGGGTGTGAAACAGGCTGAGCAGGCGGGATCTCTGGACCAACGGCAATGATAGCCGGGTCATCAAGTGCTGGAGATCGAGAGGGGACTCGAGCGGACACATCAGCCTGACGAGAAATGGTCACTGGCGGAGAAGTCTCCCCCATCCGCCGAGGACCCTCACAGGAAGGGACATGAGCTGCGGACAGAGCTGTGATCGAAGTCAGATCACGGTATGTGAGAGACAAGAAACAGCGCGTCACAGGACTCAATGACACGGCGGCGAGTGGGGTCCCAAAAGCGCCAGGCCTTCGACCGCGGGGAGATGCCGATGAAGGCACACAAGCGACCCCGAGGGGAGACCTTGGACCCCTGCTAGTCCTCGCTGTACCACACGGAGGCCAGGGAACCCCAAATGCGTGCGAGACGAAGATCAGCACGGTGGCCAAACCAGAGCTCGTACGGTGTGACATGATCCGGAAGCGGACCATGCGGGAGGCGGTTCCAGACCCATGTCATGTAGGCGAAGCCCTCGAAGGCAAAGGACTGCGGGAGACCGCACTCAGACCGCATGGCGGAGACCGCATCCTCCATGGAGCGGTTCCAGCGCTCAGAGACACCGTTCTACTATGGGGTAGCAGGAGCGGAGACCTGGTGAAAAATGCCGTGCTCAGCAAAGAAGGAGTCCATCTCACCAAGGAACTCGCCGCCGCGATCCGAGCGAAAGGTATGTAGCGTGTGGCGAGACTGACGCTCAGCCATCACGAGCCAGAGCCGAACCGCAAGGGCGGCGTCACTCTTCTGACGCAGACTGTAGACCCACCGCATCCGGGTGAAGTCATCAGTCAGCGTCAGAACATACCGTCCCCTCTCGGACAGGGACTCGACCGGGAGAGGACCAAGCAGGTCCAAGTGGACCAAATCGAGTGGCCTCAGCGCTCGGGAACGCGAATCAGGATAAGTACACCGGTGCATCTTTCCCTGAGCGCAAAAAAGGCAATCGGTCTTGGGTGGCTTCTCGAAAGAAGCCACGTCAAGGGCAAGAGCGGGCTGTGTCCGTATGAGCTTCGACACATTGTCGGAGCCCACATGACACAGACGTCGGTGAAGCAACCTCTAGTGTTCTGGGGATAGAACACCAGTGACAAAAACACGACCAGAGGAAGGAGGAGAGCAAGGGGAAGATGGCCGAGCAATGCCGTACAAATCATCTACGACTGAAGCACGCAGGACAATGCTACGGGTGTCAAGAGCAGTCACCGTCGCTGAATCAGCGGTATGCTCAACGGAGAGACCCATCAGAGAGCAGGCACCCACAGACAGCAGACTGAGCTCAAGATCAGGTACAAACAGCACGTCAGAGAGATACAGGGGGCCAGACGGACCATCAAAGCATACAACCCCAACACCGTGGACTGGTAAGGACTGACCAGAGCATGTACGAACAGAACGGACAGTCGTGACAGGACCAAGTACCACAAAGTCACTACGACGACACGTCATGTGGTGGGTGGCACCGGAATCGATGATCCAAGTGCCACCGGAGTCACGACTGGTGGACGTCACTGTACAACGAGCAATAGAACACTCGGCATCAGAGGGACGCTAAGCCGTCAGTGGGAAGGAACGACGTACATCACGAAGGTGAGACTCATGAATCCAGTCAGTGCAGTCAGGCCCATCATCATCACATGCGGACTGTGCTCCCCCACACGTGTCATCACGAGTCACGAGGACGGACGAACAAGCAGTCTGTGACCCACTCGACGATGACAACACACTCGCACCTCCCTGAAAGCGAAGCGCCAGAAGATGACGAAGCNCCTGTACGAACAGAACGGACAGTCGTGACAGGACCAAGTACCACAAAGTCACTACGACGACACGTCATGTGGTGGGTGGCACCGGAATCGATGATCCAAGTGCCACCGGAGTCACGACTGGTGGACGTCACTGTACAACGAGCAATAGAACACTCGGCATCAGAGGGACGCTAAGCCGTCAGTGGGAAGGAACGACGTACATCACGAAGGTGAGACTCATGAATCCAGTCAGTGCAGTCAGGCCCATCATCATCACATGCGGATTGTGCTCCCCCACACGTGTCATCACGAGTCACGATGACGGACAAACAAGCAGTCTGTGACCCACTCGACGATGACAACACACTCGCACCTCCCTGAAAGCGAAGCGCCAGAAGATGACGAAGCTCGGCGATGGTGCGGTCACATGGGTCTGGATTATTACTGCTCGCTGGTGAGGACGCAGGAACAGCTACAGTCGTGGTTGCCGCGCGTCCAGAGGAGTGTGCGGGCGACGTGCCGGATGCGATGCGGGCAGCGTGGGCAGCCTGAAGTCCGCGAGTGATACGCTCCCACTCAAGCGGCTGCTGGCACTCGGTGTAGCGATGGGCACCTCCACAGTTGTAGCAGTGCACGGAATGGCCACTGCTACCACTGGATGACGACTGCTGCTGACCCGATCCACGCTTCCTAGTCTTCTTCTTCCCCTGGACAGCTGCTGCAACGCCCTGCGTCTGTGTGGGTGTAGACGGGGTCGAAGAGGAGGAGGAAGATGAGGTCGTGATGGAGGTAGATGAGGGTGACTGCAGGAGGGAAGATGGTGGTGAGGCGAGGACTGTTGCAACGAGGGAAGTCTCCTGATGTGCTACTGCTACCTCGCGGGCCGACGTCACCTGGAGGAAAAGCTGATGGGCCCAAGGGAGCAGCTGCAGGGTGGTTGAGAAAGGCTCGAGAGCAGCGTCGTTGTACCGTGTGAAGATGTCGGTGTACTCCAGGCGAACTCCGAGCATGATCGTCCGAAGTGCCCACAACTGTGTGCCCCCTGAGGTCCCCAGACGCGTGTAAATACGCATGGAGCATCGCCAGTAATCCGCCGCAGGCTCCGCTGGTCCCTGACGGAGTGAGTGGAAAGCACGAATGTGTGACGCACGCGTAACATGCGTCGTTGCGGCCAGTAGGGACAACGCCAGATCCCAGCCTCCACGCGGATCAGCTCCGGTGCCTGTGCTAGCCTCGCCGAGGAAGGGGCGGAAGTCGACGACAGTCTCGCGTGGCATGGCGTAGAGAAGCCCTCGCATGGCCCGGGCTACTGTCAGCACCTGTGTTGGATCTGTAGACTGGTACGGGCTGTGGTAATAAGGCCACACTCCCTCGGAAGTGGCCCACACCTGAAACAGGATCGACCAGCAGTCAAATCCATCCTCGCTGATGTACCGTGGAGGTGGTGCCTCAAAGTCCTTTGGCTGCCGCTCCGTGGGGAGAGCAACCGCAGGCTGAGGAGGGCGAGAGACGGGGAAAACTCCTGGAAGGGGGTGATCACTGGGGAAGTCAGGTGACGGTCGTATCGGGGACACGAATGGAGGTCGGATACCCGTCCGCAGCTGACAGAGGCGCTCCTGTAGGAGACGAATCTCCCGCTCCTGGGAGTCATCCTCGAAGCCTGGCATGAATGGCTCATCATCAAGGAGGTCCGCAGGTGGTGGAGAAACCACACCAGGAGGTGAAGCAGGCGGAGCACCTATCACGGGCACCTGGGCCGAGTGCTGGGTGGAGGCCGCAACGCCGGCAGCTCCCTCAGAAATCCGCGAAGGAGCCGTGGACTGAGCGCGCAGGAGCTCAGTCAGCGTGCGGATCGCGTCAGTCTGCTCTCGCTGCAGACGACGCATCTCCTCCTGCTGGCTGCGCAGGTCCGCAATGGCCTGCGAGCGAGGGCTCAATACCCCTGAAGAAGAGGAGGAGGGATCACGTGGTCCCTTGTCCTTGTCGTCGGGCGAACTCATGTCGCTGCTCACTATGGGACGACATGTCAAGTTTGCCGGATTTCAAAACCGTCTGCGTTTCTCAGGGAGTTGAAACTGGCAACTTTTGACTTTCTGGGTGAAATTTTGGCTAAGTGTAATGCTGACGTCAGCAGGTGGTTGCTGACGTCAGCACGACCTGATGACGTCAGCAATCAACAATGATGCCGTCAGCTCGTCCCCTCCTTTTTTTTTCTTTTGTCACAGTTCTGCCGCGCGTGGAGCCGTTTCGCGGTGGCGCGCGGTAGCTCCGCGGAAGCTGCGCAGCAGCTTCCGCCGACTTGCTGCTGCAGCTGTGCTGTCAGCTGCAGCAGCAGTTGCGTAGCTACGTGTGCAGCGGTGACAGCAGCGGTTGCGCTGCTGCTGCGCGTGGCGGCTGCTCCTGCGCGTTGTAGCTGCTGCTGGCTGCCGCCGCCGCGTGCTGCTGCTGGCTGCCGCCGCCGTGCGCTGCTGCTGCTGCCACTGCTGCGCTGCTGCTGCCGCCGCAACTGCCACTGCTGCTGCTGTGCCGCTGCCGCTGCTGCGCTGCTGCTGCCGACGCTGCTGCTGCGCTGCTGCTGCCGCCGCTGCTGCCACGCTGCTGCGGCGGCCGCTGCTGCTGCGCTGCTACCGCCGCCGCCTCTGCTGCTGCTACTTTGCTGCTGCGGCTATGGGAGGGCAGCTGCACGCACCGCAGCCGCCACGCACCTCTGTGTGGCGGTACACGCCGCTGCTGCTGCCTCTGCAGCTACGATCTCACGTGGTGGGTGGAGTACGTTGACAGCGACCGGCCGTCTCCAACAGATCCCAGAAACTCTGCTGCAGCGGTGACTCTCACTGCTGTTGCTCTGCTGCGTCTCTGCCGTGCAGCTCAGTGAGAACTGTCTCACTGCTCTGATACCATGAGAAAGTGCGTAGAAGCTTCCTAGCAACACGGCCGCTAACCGGGCGTCAGTGCCTGGTCAGACGGTGACGACAGTCACAGGTCGTACACACAACGGCAAGGGTTTGGCTAGGAGACACAAGACACATTGTCAGAATGCTTCAATATAGCATATGCAGAGAGGAATGACAACTGACAGGTCCAGGGCATAAATACCTGCCGCGGCGCACGGCGGGTGTCGCACGCGGCAGTCCAAGAGCTGTCCTAAAACCGGCCCAAAACCACTGTTTTGGCCGTAACTCTGCGCACACATGTCAGAATCCTACGCCGTCTGAACCTAGACGTGCAAAATCAAAAGACGGGCGCAGTGACTGGTCACATGCATGCATCCATTGACTGTCAGCGAGCATACAATGCAAAAACATGCAAATAGGCCTCATGGCAAGTCCGCCGAAAGGCGCCTGCAAGACGTAGAAGGCACAGCAACGAGTCCCGGTGGCATCTGGGGCTCTGGAACAGTGGTCGGTCAGCTCCAAGCGGGTAGTCCGCCGCCTATCGTCGCGCCGGTGTCACCAGGGCCGCCTGCCTCAGGGATCTGCACGAGTATGGACACGGCCGAGTGGTCACAGTAAACTGTACAGGAACGGCACAAAGCACAACAGGACGGGGTTGCCTGTGCGGAGGGGCCAGAGGACGCATCTGGGGTTCCTGGCCCGGAGGGACCAGCGGACTAAGACGGGGCTGCCGGCGCGGAGGTGTTGACGTTCGTTGGCCACTCACAACTCTGTGCTCTCTTGCCCATCACACACTGTGCATCTCATTGTACAGATTAAATGACATGGCTCAACCTGTGGAAGCAACAGACGTGGCAGCTCTGGTAGAAGTCTTTGATGCTCCCTGGCAACCGCTGCAGCTTCACCTAGGGGCTTCTTCTGAGGCACTTGTTGCCATCGCCTAACTCCTTGTGCCTTTTATGACTCTGTGATGCGGTAGATGCTAGGGCCCGTACATTCTAACTGCCGTGCTCTGCATCATGTTGCTTGCATTGAATGTTCCTAGGGGAGCTGCATTTGTCGGGTGCCGATCCTTAGGGGGCCACCGTGCCGGGTTTTCCCGTGCATTGGTGAGTAGCCGCCGTGAGGTTGATAACCAAACGGTCGGGCTCGACCCCCGGGTGGCGGTGTGCACTCGCTCAGGCGTGATGCCCGGAGCAAGGCACACTCACCGGTTGACTTAGTCACGCTCGCTCCCCTCACCTCTTGTCTTGGTTGTACCGAACTAAGTAAAGCAAGCTTTCCGCATCCATGGCGTGGCATGTCTCTTGCGTGTCCCTGGTTGGTCTCACACGTGTGACCTGGGAAGGTTGCTAGCAACTTCTGGTATCAGAGCGGGTGAGAGACCTCACCACTGCTCACACGGTCCTGGTCGCTAGATTCAATGTACATCCAAGCAAGTTAGGTCAAGCAACATCTGTCAGACCTCACAGCAGAAGCGAGTCCTCTTCTCTCGTTGCAACTTCACCGCAGTCTTGCGGATTCACATCGCTCTCGCTCTTCGAGGCACTCGTGACTATTGTTGGGCGTCCTTGGCCAGTCTCGGCCACTTATTGCCACTCTGGGTCACCCGCAACCACTCTCAGCTGCTCACAACTTTCCTCAGCCACTCTCGGCCGTGCTGCAACTGCTCCGTGCCGGTCATCAACTCTAGCTATTCAGCTGATCTCTCTTAACGTCGGCGCCTCAGCTGCCGTCTCTCTGCAGCACCTCTCTCGGCCGCCAACTCTCTTGGCAATCTCTCGCGTAGACGGCCTTCTCAGCCGCCCCTCGCAACTGCTCTCTCTGAGCAGCGCCCTCATCGCGCAACCCTACATCCTCTGCAGTGCCGAGTGACTGCTGAACGTCTGTTAACTACAGCAATGGACCTCCCAGTCTCGCACACTGGCGGACGACGTGCCACTGTGGATACGTATGCTCGACCATAATTACTGGCAGGACAACATTGACGCCGAACACGAACGGGTGGAAGTAGAAATTGATCGCCAGGTGTACACGCCGGATGACCTCCCACCATCACCACCTCTCTCACCAAGGATGCAACCCACTAGCATTTCCGAGCCTGCCGAACCTGCCGCTGCTCCCTCGTCTACACCTCTTCCTACCGCCGCAGGCTCAGCTGATGCTTCCACTGCACCTGAGGTTCCTGGCGTCATCCCCGTCCTTCCCTTGCACACTGACTCGATAGGTTTGGCCGGTGCTATTCTTGACACTGCTGTTGGTGCCGCAGCAACCTTTGCAGCAACAGCTAGGGCCTGCCGTGCTCCTGCACAGACAACCGTCGGCCGAGCAGCTGAAGCATACGCACAGACAGCTGCTTCTCTCACCCTATTGGCAGCCGCGGCTGCCAATATTACCACCCAGATCACAGCAGCTGCAGCGTCTATTGCCACTGTAGCCTCCACAGCAGCAGACACCACCTCCAGCTCTGTCGGCTCCATTAGAGCATCCACCGCAACTGCGGTGCTAACGCCCACTGGTGCCCCTCATGACGCGCCATCGCACGTCACCACCATCGTCTTGATCGCATCAGCCTCAGCTGCAGTTGCTGGCGCCATTGCCACGGGGCTCCTCTGCCTCACTGTGACAGTGGCAGGGTGGGTGGCTGTCCTGTCCTCCTCAGCCGCTGCTGTGGTGCCGCCCCTCTTCACTCTTCTTCCTCGGCACCAGCGCGGTGAGCAGTGCATTCTTAATCATCCCTTCCCTCACCTGCATTGTGCATCTTCTCACTCACTCCACTCCTAGGCTTGAGTTTTGTCTTCACACCATGCCTGCACCAGAGGAGACCATAGAAGCCCTCCAGGCCGCCCTTAGTGAGGCACAGGCGGAGAGGCGTAGGGCAGAGGATGAGCTTCTCCGGGGACAGGAATCAAAAGAGGAGTTTGCCGCCACTATTGCTGCTCTAGTGTTAGAACAGTTGCGGTCTATACCCACATTCGCTGTAGTGCTTCCCGCCACAGAATCTGGTTTGGCAGATTCATCGGCTCCTTCTGGTGGTGCCGTTGCCAACTCCTCCTCTCCGGCTCTTTCCTCATCAGTCTTTGCTCGCCCTGTGCTACCAGCCCGCCAGAAGGACTTTGAAACTCCTCCTCCACAGTTCACTCCAAAACTCACATTCACCTCCTGGGAAACACGCTTTAGCGCATGGGCCCAGGGTGAGCTCCTCTGGCAGTACTACTCGCCGGCAAAACCACCGTTTGTGCCGCAGCCCACGGAGGCCGCTCGCGCGGTGAGAGCACTCATCAACGCAGGCCCAGAGAGTCTCCTCAACGACATTGGTACGTATAATGCTGACGCCTCTCGTGGCACACCAGCAGATCCCGTCGGCGCCTATGCCCTCATCCGCCGACGCAAAACCGTGACTGGCCACGCGGCCCAGAGCACTCTCACGGTGCAATTCAACACCTTGCAGATGCAAAACGGACGAAACAGCAGATGAATACTAGCTTACGTCTGTTGTGCGATCTTGGCAAAGCCGCACCTGGACCTCTCTCTGCCTGTCTCTCCATCGTCGCAGGCCTCATTCCCGAACTCTCGGACCTGTACTTGCATGTCTCTCAGTCAGAGCTCGAGCGCCTTGCATCTGAGCCTGTCCCAGCTGATTCTCCACCTGGGATTGGGCCACTCTTTGACTTCACTGCTTCACGTCTCACCGACTGGTGGAATGCTTTGCAAAACAAGCGCATGCATCGCGCCGCCCTCGCAGCTATCACCACCGCCTCCTCTTCCTCATCTGCCACAACCTCCTCTTCCACCTCCTCCACACAATCAGCAGCACACTCCACGCAGGGTGTCTCCCGCAGTGGGGGTGGTGGATCCACTCGTGGGGGTGGTCGCGGAGGCAAAGGCCGCGGGAGTAGCCGCGGTGGCAAAAATGCAGCACCCGCTACGGACGTCACTTGCTGGAACTATGGCGCGTCTGGTCACTCTGCACCAAAGTGTCCTGTCCCTCATGACGATGCACGTCTGGCTTCCTCCATGCGTGCCCATTGGGCCCGCACGGGCGCCACTGCCTCATCAGCGGCCGTAGCAGTGACCGTCGCCTCATCCTCCACGTCCTCTACTGCTCTCTCCACTACATCAGCCCCACTACATCTGACTCCCACTGCACCCAGTCCTTGGGGCTGGATACCTCCTCCCTCTGGCCCTCCATACTACGGTCCCCCATCTTCACACTACCACGTACCTCACTGGAGTCGTGATGATGGGAACTTCTCTGATCGCTCCTCCGACCGTTCCTCGGAACGTTCGTCCGATCGTCGTGATGAGGAGCGCAACCTCGAGCGTCGACTTGCCGAACTTCTCCATCTTCGCTCTCAGGGAGGTGAGAGTATGAGTGGCCAGTGTTGTTCGTCTGTGTGTGAGTCTGAGGCCACCCTTTGGGGTTCCACCTCTGGTCGCGTTGAAGGGGATTTTGCCTGAAAATTGCGAGTGGATTGAGGAATGGCAGTCGTGCACATTTCCCACACGTTTTGGCTCTTTGTCTCACTCTTCTACCCGTGGCACTGTCGCTGTCTGTCTTGTTCTCCCATCCACTCGTGCATCCCTTGGCCTCTGGATCATTGATTCAGGTGCCACTCATCACATGACCTCCTGTCGCTCTTCCTTTGTCTCTCTCGGTCCCGTTCAATCCGTCCGCTCTGTCCGCACCGGCTCTGGCCAGCTGCTACCTGTGCAAGGTGTTGGGGTCGTACGCTTTGTCGGTCCTGGTGGCACTGTCTACCTGTCTGATGTGTTGTATGTACCTGACCTGCAAGTCAGTCTCCTCTCCGTGACCACCCTTGATGACCAGGGCATGGATTTCTCTTCCAGCCGTGGCCTCGCCTCAATCTCCCTGCGCTCATCTGGCCGTGTTGTTCTTCGTGGCATGCGGTGTGATCGCCTGTTTTGCGTCCCACTCAATCTGCCCTCATCTTTCGCTGCCTCTGCACTTGTTCACGTTACGCCCTCCTTGTCTCCTGATCATGCCGATCTCTTGCACCGCCGCCTCTGTCACATCCACACTGCTACCATCCAGCGCCTTCTGTGCCTGCAGCCTACTCTTGGGCTTGATCCTGCCACGTTTGCGCCCCCTTGTGCATCCACTTGTCTGGATTGTGCCAGTGGAAAGATGCATCGCTCCCCCTTTTCCTTGTCTGAGTCAACAACCACTCACCCTCTTGACTTGGTTCATGCGGACGTCATGGGTCCTCTGTCCCACGACTTTCTTGGCGGTCTTGGCCGCTACGTCCTGTGCTTGACGGATGACTTCTCTCGCTACCGTTGGGTCTTTGCCCTTCGTCACAAAAGCGACGTCACTGATGTCCTGGAGTCCTGGCTCCCACAGGCTGAACGGGCATGTGGGCGCCCGCTACGTGTCTTCCGCAGCGATCGTGGGGGTGAATTCTTTGGTCCCACCTCTCGCTTTCTTGCGTCTCGTGGTGTCCGTCTTGAGTCCTCTGCCCCTTACACACCCCAACAGAATGGTGTATCTGAGCGTTGGAACCGCACCCTTGCCGACGGGGTCCGATCCCTTCTCTCTGCCTCTGGGCAATCACCCCTTTTTGCCTTCGAGGCCATGTGCTACATGACCTGGGTCTGGAACCGTGTCCCTCACGGCCCTCTCCCTCACACAGTCACTCCCTTTGAGCGCTGGACT
>SZWC01001051.1:77627-92422 GCA_023375785.1 Penium margaritaceum
GTCTCCCCCCCACAAATAAACAGGGCGCGCCCTAATGTCCGAGAAAAAAACGCAGGCAGAAAATTCTGGGAAAAATTAGAAAGCATATACATTTCGGGCTCAGAACGACTTTTGAGATCAAAATGGAGGTGGCACCATCTTACAGTTCAAAGCAAGGTCAGCAAAGCACCGTGTGCGGGCAAGCAGCATGCATACTCCCATCCAGTGCTTTCAAGAGAGAGTCCTACACAAAGCCATTACTTTCCGACTATGACAGACACAAAACCAAAAAAAAACATCCAGCTGGGTCTCGCGGGAGGATGTTGCGCAGCACACGATGATGAACACTTCCATGTTAATTCCCAGAGTTTTCCTGACATCTGCCCTTCACTGAAGATGTCTAGGGAATCTCGACAAGGTGACCATGTACACCTGAACACACAGCAACGCCTTCACCACACAACAAGGGCGCGCCTCACTTCGCCATTGCTTCACTCGCCCTCTTCATCCCTCTCCCGCTCTCCTCGCGCTCGCCCCCTCCCTCCCCCTAACGCCCCCTCTCACCCCCTCTCCCTCTTCCCCTCCTCCCCCTCGCTCCCTCTCCCCCTCCTTTCCCTACTCCTGCATTCCCCCCTGTTGTGTGTTGTCAGTTTGTCTGCCACTGCATCTCTCATCCCAACTGCTGGGAGCGTGTCTCACCTGCGATGGTAACGAGCGATTTGTCCACCTTGGCCAGTGCGCTGTCCTCCTTGCTGCGCAGGCTAGCCTGCACGCGCTGCGTGAGCCAGCACGACAGCTGCACCGCCTGCTCCGCCGCCCTCACGTCATACACCGTTGCGCGCTACAGAAACCCCGGCGGGGACGACGGCGACAGCTTGGGTACTGCCAACTGGAAGGAGGACGCTGACGCAACCGAGAGTGACGACGACGACGACGATGAGGGGGAGGGGGAGCAACGGGGAAGCAGAGGGAAAGGGGGAGGAGGAGGAGGAGGAGGAGGAGGAGGAGGAGGAAAGGAGGAAATGGAGGGGGACGAGGAAGAAATGGAAGGAGAGGAGGAGGAGGAGGAGGAGGAGGGGGGGGGGAGGAAGAGGAGGAGGGGGAGAAAACGGAGGGGGGACAAAGAGGGAGAGCGCGGCAGAAGTGACCCGGCGGCGGCGGCGGCGGCGGCGGCGGCGGCAGCGTCGACAAAGGAAGAGGAGGAAGAGAAGAAAGCGGAGGCCGAGGGGAACGATGGGGGTGGTGCTTCGTCCGCAGGTTCGGCTCCAACCAGTATGCCAGCTTCGGCCAAGTGCTCATAGAAAAGTTCTGGGGGTTTTAAAACGTTTTTCCAGGGTTCGAAGTAACGCGAGGCAGTTGACAAGGCTAGGTTCCTCTTTGGTGGCAAACGAATTCCATGGTTTTGTTCCCGAATCTGCATTCCGCCAGTTTGCGAGGTGCCAACGATTTTCGTTGGAGATTCCAGGAGAGTCTGGAGAAGCACGATGACCAAGTTCGATGGCAGGTGTACGTTCCCAATCGTAGACAAAACTAGTTACAAACTAGTGGCATTGGCTGCACGCAGGCTTGCATCGGGGTTACGTAGTAATAGACTTAAGCCGGGTTCAAACATGTTATCTGCCTGGAAACGAGTTTTTCTCGACCTTCCCCTCCTGTCCGAGAAGTCGTCGACGGTGAAGTCAAGTGCTTGCTTGCGATTTCCGGTATCTGTTTCGGAAAAAACCCTGGTTGCTGCGCGAAGTCTGTCCGATTCGCGCGTATTTCTCGGACTGGGAGTCGCTTCCGCAAGGAAAATCGCGCTCAGAGATGGCCTGTCTTCCGGACGCGACAGAAGTGCTGAAAAAATGCCTCGAAAATACACGATGGGCTGTCGGTGGACAGAAACACCGACCACAGACAGAATTGCCGTCGCGGAAGTCCTTGTGCGGGGGATTTTCTGACGTCAGCGCTGATTCTTGGATACCGAACCGATTGCATAGGGTTACTACGTAACCCCAACAAGGAATTTTCAAGGGGTACTTTTACCGCATACCCACTGTCGTTGCAAGTCATCTACACCATACAAAAATTACGCAGAAAAAGAATCGGCGAAATGGCTGATATATCCGCGCAACCGTCAACAAAAGCCTCAGATATCCGCGAGTTGAATATTTATAACACCGTACCCATCGAGTTAAAATTTAAATACAAAAAATCCTCGCCCCTTACCATACGTCCACAATATCCATGCATGTTGGAAAATCGTCGACATATCCGGCATAATGTTAGTTTTTCTGGAGAGTGGATAGGGCGTCATTTCTATTCAATGGTAAACGAGATTTCGTGTCCGCTTTACACGGTAACGACGGATAGAGTCGTCACCTGCAAATATTGACAGTATTGATGTTTACAAGTCAATAGGGTTTTGGTGCTTGAAGTACTTCATCGACCAATGACGTTGTAGCGGGAGGGCCGGTTCGGCCCTCCCACCTCGCTGAAGCGAGGGGTGGTTGCGCACCACCCCACGCGTCAGCGAGGCTGGCCACCGGCCAGCTCGCTGCCGGCCGGCTGCACGGCCGGCGGCCGGCCAAGTGACCGGCCAGCCACCAGCCGCCGATCGCGGCCTCAGCCCGATCGGCGGCTGAGAGGCCACGAGGGCCTCGAGGGCGAGGCCTCGTGGCCTCGTGCCCTCGCCCCCCCCTCGCCCTCCTTGCAAACGAGCAAGAGAGGACGAGGGATAGGGGGAGCGAGGGTGAGGTCAAATTTGCTGGCACGAAATCGCCAGCGTGCCTCGCACGCGACGATTTCGCGCCAGAACGACAAAACGAAACTCGAAGTTCGTTCACGACGAACTTCGATATAAAACAAGCGGAATAACTCGTGCGAACACACAAGTTCGAGGTAAAAACCCCCGGTTTGGGTCCCAAAACCAGGGGTTTGGTTTTAAAACGGAAATGGGCCTCCGGAGACTCGAAATACTCGAGTCTCCCTGCTTTGGGTCATTGATGACGATTGCCCCTCAGTCTTGCGAAGGGGGTAAACCCCTGACGCGGACTGAGAACGCCATTCTGCGAACTCTGACAACGACTTCAGAGCAGGAGCTGGAGACTCAGCCCGTTACAGTGGTTCTCAGAGCCAGACGACCCTCGCGACCAAGGGTTCGACGGAAACGGCGGCTACGACATAGATAAAACGTCGCCGGCAGCTGCAAGCAGCAGCAAAGACGCCAGAACGGACTACGGCATCCACACTTCACGGATTGAAGCGCCGTAAATTGCATTACAGAGCTTGAAAAAAGCTCTACTTTGTGGAGACTCTTCCTTCCAGCCTCTCCTCACTTCCAGAGGGCTAGGAAGATTTTTGTGGGGCGGGGTGGGGAGTCCCCACCCTCAAAACCACAAAATCCTCTCTATCTTCAAGGTTCCTTCAAAACCCCTTCATAAAAAATTGGGACAGCGCCCCTCCCCAAGCTAAGGAACTCTCAAGACCTGAGAGCACCCTAAAAAGAAGGAGCGTGACACCTTGGGGACTTTTGGCGGCTCCCCCAACGTCGCTGGCTCAAGGAGGACGCCGCCAAGGGTCGCAAGACGCGCAAAGAAGACTCAAGAGGAGGCCACGGAAGACAAGAAGTGAGGAAGAAGACAAGAAGTTAGAAGAAGGATTGGAAAAGTTGCTAGGAAATGTGTAATTCCTGTTCCATTCTTTGTCCTAGCTTTGTGAGCGGTACTCACACTTCTTCTCAATTCCTTGTATTGTAATTTTCTGTTTTCCTAGGTACTAGTCCTTGCCAATCGCCGTGAGTCATGGCTTAGGAAGACTAGTTCCAAAATCCACGCCGTTGTGCCAACGTGGCGGCCTAGAAAAGTAGAAATTAAATCTATAATTGCCTCACCGATCGTGAGAGCGTGACTTTAGGAGGCGATTCCTCCTTAAAGAAGTGGGGTGATCCTCACAACGGTCTTCACGTGCTAGTTGCACGAGCGACGAGATGACGAGTGCCGGACCGTCTCGGACCAACAAGGGCAAGGTGGTGACGGCCTCACCACGAGCTCTCGGCGGACTCCAAGTTTTGGGAGCCGCCGCCGCGAGCACGGTTGCCAACCCAAAGGCAACCGTACCGCCAAGGGCAACCCTGCCGCCGAAGGCAACCGACGCCAACCTCGAGGATACCGAGCAGCGTGCGGAGGCGAAAAGGGTGCTTGACGAGCACGTCGACGCGCACGTGGGCGACCCCCACGCGACGGACGATGCCATGGAGGAGGATCTCCCGGGGGGATACCCCGACGAAGAGCACGATGTCGACGATGGCGAAGGCGACGAGGATCGTGACCATCGCCATCGTTGTGCGACGAACTCGAGCCGATTTCTCGAGAAGGGCAAGACGCGCGCCGCATCGCCTGAAGCTGCCGACGGCAGCGAGACTGCCGAGAGCAGCAAGGGCGTTGAAAGGAGCCACACGGGAAGTTCCTGCGAGAACGAGCCGGACGACGTCGCCACGAAGGCAATTTGCGATGACCGTCGTAGGCTCGCGGAGTTTGCTGCCAAGGCCGCAAGCCGACTCAAGATCACCACCGGTGGTGGAGATACGACACCACTCGGAGGAATGGGGGCGGACCCTCTTTCCTACGATGCGGCCGCAATGGAGCAAGGCAGCGCCCACTCGAGCGTCGTCGCCGACGATAGTCTCCTCCGAAAGGTGGGACTCCTTGGAGGCGTGTACGCAAACCGTACCCTCTTGCAGTGGGTAAGGGTGCACGGACAACGCGAGGCCCTGGAGGCTATCGCCGATGCTCTGACGACATCAGAGCTTAAGTTCGCGTTCGCCAACCTGCTGGCCCACGTCGGGCGGAGCATCACGGACCTTGACCGTGATCGCCAGCTGCAGCGCCTGGCCGCCCATGAGGCAAGCCGCCGATGCAACGACCTCGACAAGGCGTTGCAGAGCGTGAGCCAGGTGCGGATGCAGCAACAAGCGCAGCGTGCCGCAGCTGCGGATGCCACTGCCGGTGGCAGCGACGACTTGCCTACCTCGACGACTTCGGGGTCGGTCATGAACACGTCCTTCCTCCACAGTGTGGAGATCTTCCGGAAGGGCGTGAAGTTGACCGACTGGCTGTACCGCATGGAGCACGTTCTACGTGTCCACAAGGCTCCACTCAGCCAGTGGGGCGACCTTGCCACGACGCGGCTTGAAGACAAACTCTTCAAGTATGTGGTCAAGGAGTGGATTGCACAGCAGCCGCACCTCGAGTTGCAGCCCATGCCGTGGGAGACTTTCTGCGTGATCATGCACAAGAAGTGCGCCCAACGTGAGGAGGCGCAGCGCGCCTTCCATAAGATCAAGGACTTCAGGCAGCTGGGCAGCTCGCTCGAATCCTACTTGAGCGAGTTCACCGCACTCGTGGAGGAAGCCGAAAGCTTCACCGAGGGCGATGGAAATCAGACGTTCAAGTACCCGGAGTGCATGCTGCTGGAGTACTTGCGTGATGGTCTCACCAGCGAGAAGCTGAAGGACAAGACCACCACGACAGCCACTGGCCAAGCTTGGACAAGCTGGAGGGCGTTGCGCGACTACATGAGCGAAGTGTACTCGGCGAACCCGAAACACTACTTTGATGCACGGCCGAACGCGCGTGCACATCAGGGGCACGACATGCGCGTGGACGCTGCACGGGCTGGTGGGTCAGTCGGACAGCGAGGCGGGGCCAAGGGCAAGCAGCCTACAAACCCTCCAGCCAAGAAGGCTGGTGGACACAAGGGTCCCAACAACAAGCGCAGCCGCGAGAATGACGAGCTGCAAGCGGCGCGTGAGCGTCGCAACGCAGCCTTCCACGAAGGGCTCTGCCACAACTGCATGCAGCCGGGCCACTTTAGGGCTCAGTGCCCTGAGGCTACTGGTGGTGGTCAAGAGGCCGCGGCGCTAGCTGCATCAGCAGCACCTCGTGGGGATGGTGCAGGAGGAGGCCATGGACAAGGCCGTGGACAGGGTGGCGGTCGCGGCAATGGGCCCGGCCGAGGTAACGGACAGGGCCGTGGGGCGAGTTTTCCCCACCCCTGAGTGACGTCAGTGGGGACCACGCACAGGTAAAACTGGATCACGAGTGTGAGTTCATGTTTTCAGACGAGGATGTTAAACAATTTGAGTTTTTGACGAGTTCAAATTTCTCTGTTGTTTTCTCCCCTCTCATTGAACCTCATTCTGCACTTGCTGTTTGACATTGCCCACTAAATCTTGCATCACGAGACGAGATGCATGACCAAACCTGCTTAGTGGTGGCGACACCAACCACTGTGCAAGAGTTGTGTAACATAGTGATTGAAACAAACGCCCTCAAAGCAATGAGTTCAATCACATCCGCAGTACCTTTCGTCAATGATTTCGACCCAGTGAAATTTAAAGACTGGAAGGTGCTGGCCGAATTCACACGTGCCCACAAGATGTGGACTCGAGTGGGTGAATCATGGGAGTTGCGACGCCCGTCGTACAGATTCCGTGTTTATCACNGACAACAAGGCTCTAATGTGCTTTGAATCAAAGCGTTTGATCCTCCGAAAAGGACAACGCCGCTTTACGTTGATTCCGAGTACGGAGTTATCACCGACCCGACTCAAAGTCCATGCTAGCTTGTCTGCAATGCAGGTCAAGAGACGTATTCGACAAGGTTGTCGATACTTCTTGGCTCAGCTGCAGAAAGTGGAGGACGACGTGACGGAAGACACGCCACAAGAGATCAGATCTTCATTGGCGGAGTTCTCGGATGTATTCCAAGACCCACCGGTTGGGCTTCCACCAGAAAGACACATGGGCCACACGATTCCGCTGCATCCGGAGGCGACTCCTCCGTTCAGACCCATGTATCACCTTAGTCCAGCAGAAAAGCGAGAGGCCAAATGCCAAATCAAAGAGTACCTTGCAAAAGGATGGATCGAGCCAAGTAGCTCGCCGTACGGTGCGCCGATCCTTTTTGTGAAAAAAAAGGACGGTGGTTTACACATGTGCGTGGATTACCGGGCGTTGAACAAGCTGACGATGAAAAATCGATTCCCCTTACCGCGGATTGAGGACCTTTTTGACCAACTCCAAGGCGCAAAAGTATTTTCGTCATTGGATTTGTCTCAAGGGTACCATCAAATCCGCATCACAGAAGAGGATGTGCCCAAAACCGCGTTTCGAACGCACATGGGACACTATCAGTTCCGAGTGTTATGCTTCGGGCTTACAAATGCCCCGGCAACCTTCCAAGGAGAAATGAACCTAACGTTTGCCAAGCTCGGCCAGTGTGTCTTGGTTTACCTGGATGACATCCTGGTTTTCTCCAAATCCATGGAAGAGCACATAGAACATCTGCGCGAAGTTCTCACAATCCTTCGGGAACAGAAGTTCTATGCAAAAGTGAGCAAGTGCAAGTTTGCACAAGATGAGCTCGAATACCTCGGACACATCGTCGGCAAGGACGGCATCCGTGTTGACCCACGAAAAGTCCAAGCCGTTGTGGACTGGCCACGCCCCGAAAATGTTGGGCAGATTCGGTCTTTCCTCGGCCTTGCAAACTACTTTCGATGGTTTATGCAAGGGTATTCGACCCTGGTAGCAATGCTAACCGGGCTCACGCGAAAAGACGTGCGTTGGGAATGGACATCTGATTGCGAGAACGCTTTTCTCAAAGTTAAAGAGCTTCTATCCACAGCGCCCGTCCTAGCTCTTCCGGATCCATCGCAACCGTGGGAGGTTTGATGTGATGCGCCGGTAGTAGGACTTGGAGCCGTCCTCATGCAGAACGGTCACCAAGTTGCGTATGAGAGCCGAAAGCTCATCCCCGCGGAAACGCGGTACACGACTGGGGATCAAGAGCTCCTTGCGGTAGTACACACTTTCAAGATGTGGCGTTGTTACCTCGAGGGTGCTAAAGGGGGTGTGACGGTCGTGACCGACCATAATCCATTGGTGTTTTTCCAAACGCAATCGAACCTGTCAAGACGACAGGCGCGTTGGAGCGAATACCTGAGTCTATTCTCGTTCACATGGGAATATCGGCCAGGACGCATCAATGTGGCCGATCCACTAAGCCGACAGCCTGTGGAAACTAAAGCAACCACCGAGGTCAGTGGGTGTTTTATGGCCATTGCAACAACAACCGTACAACCACCACATCCCCCTACACCTCTGCGGCAACCACCACGAGAGATTATCCATTACAACGGTTTTGTAAACAGGATCCGGATAGGATACTGTGTGGATTATTGGTTTCAAGACTCTCGATATCTGGACAAGTACGGCTTGGTGGAGGCCGTAGGAATCTTCTGGCATGGAGAACAAGTTGTTCTGCCAAACTCGGGAGACCTTCGAGCACAGATTATCTCCCAGTTCCACGACCCGCCGGTCGCAGGTCACGTGGGACCCCGAAAGACCGGACAGGCACTCTCGGACCACTATTGGTGGCCAGGGTGGAGTGTCGATGTCCCTAAGTATTGCATGACATGCGACCCATGTCTTCGGAATAAGGCTAGTAACAAGAAGCCTGCGGGACTCCTCCAGCAGCTTCCCATTCCTGGGACTCCATGGGAGTGCGTCAGCATGGACTTCATTACTGGTCTTCCGGACACGGCCCGTGGCCATGATGCAATACTAGTGGTTGTGGATCTTTTGACGAAGATGACACACTTCATTCCTACAACCACTGACGTGAACGCAGAGGAGACCGCTCGTCTCTTCTTTGAGGGTGTCGTAAAGTACCACGGCTTGCCGTTGCGCATTATCTCCGATCGAGATCGAAAATTTGCTAGTAAGTTCTGGCAAAAGATGCACGAGTACTTCGGNTCAAACGGATGGACAAACAGAGCGCATGAATCGCACTCTGGAGCAGATGCTCCGCATGTACGTGGACCCTGCCATGCATGATTGGGACGAATTCCTAGCACCGGCAGAGTTTGCGGTGAACAACTCGGTGAACGAGTCCACACAGTTCACACCGTTCGTGTTGAACAGTGGTCGGCATCCAGTGGTACCCTCTTCATTGGTGAAGAGTGGGAGTACAGGAGGGCAGGTTCCTTCTGCTCAAGCCTTTGCCGAGCGCATCGACTCCTTGTTACAGGAGGCGAAGGGTCACCTTCAAGAAGCTCGGCAGCGACAAAAGGCATATGCCGACAAAGGTCGCCGAGAGGTCTCGTTTGACATCGGTGACAAAGTGTTTCTTAGCACTAAAAACCTTCGGCTGAAGTCGCCAGGGGCAAGAAACCTTCTACCGAAGTGGATTGGGTCGTTTCCCATTGTGGCACGCATCGGGCCAGTGGCATACCGATTGCTACTTCCGCCGAGTATGAAGATACATGACGTGTTTCATGTGAGCCTGCTGGCTCCATACACGGCAGAAGGAACCGTTCAGCCACCGCCAGCAGTCCTGGCTGCCGACGGCCAATACGAGGTCCTTCGCCTACTCTAACACCGAGAGCGTACTCTTCGGTCGCGCGTTGTCAGGGAGTACCTCGTTCATTGGGCCGGTTNGCCACCGCCAGCAGTCCTGGCTGCCGACGGCCAATACGAGGTCCTTCGCCTACTCCAGCACCGAGAGCGTACTCTTCGGTCGCGCGTTGTCAGGGAGTACCTCGTTCATTGGGCCGGTTGTGGACCTGAACATAATTCATGGGAGCCCGAATCTCGGTTGCCCACAGGGGTGGTCAACGAGTAATGGAGCGAGCTTGCAGCTTGCACAGATCGACGTGTGGCAGGAGGTACCACCTGAATGCGGAAAAGTGAACAACATTCCCACAGGGCAGCATTCATCGACAGCGACCATAGGAGGTTGGGGACGCCCAACATGGTTGTCGCGCGCACGCTCCAGCCTAAAGGGGGAAGGCCGCTAGCCGTGTTGACCTACAAGCCGCAGCTTAGGTCTAAGTACCATGCACGTGTTCATGTTTAGCTGGTGATTGAAATTGTTAATTTTCTTTCACAATGTTGATGACTCACTGACTGACAATCCTACTTGTTGTTCATGAACCGGGACGGTTCATAATAAGTGGGGAGGAATGTAGCGGGAGGGCCGGTTCGGCCCTCCCACCTCGTTGAAGCGAGGGGTGGTTGCGCACCACCCCTCGTGTCAGCGAGGCTGGCCAGCGGCCAGCACTTCGCTGGCCACCGGCCAGCTCGCTGCCGGCCGGCTGGACGGCCAGCGGCCGGCCAAGTGACCGGCCGGCCACCGGCCGGCAAGCCACCAGCCGTCGATCGCGGCCTCAGCCCGATCGGCGGCTGAGAGGCCACGAGGGCCTCGAGGGTGAGGCCTCGTGGCCTCGTGCCCTCGCCCCCCCCTTGCCCTCCTTGCAAACGAGCAAGAGAGGACGAGGGATAGGGGGAGCGAGGGTGAGGTCAAATTTGCTGGCGCGAAATCGCCAGCGTGCCTCGCACGCGACGATTTCACGCCAGAATGACAAAACGAAACTCGAAGTTCGTTTACTACGAACTTCGACATAAAACAAACGGAATAACTCGTGCGAACACACGAGTTCGAGGTAAAAACCCCCGGTTTGGGTCCCAAAACCAGGGGTTTGGTTAAAAACGGAAATGGGCCTCCGGAGACTCGAAGTATTCGAGTCTCCCTGCTCTGGGTCGTTGATGACGATTGCCCCTCAGTCTTGCAAAGGGGGTAAACCCCTGACGCGGACTGAGAACGCCATTCTGCGAACTCCGACGACGACTTCAGAGCAGGAGCTGGAGACTCAGCCCGTTACAGACGTGCCGTCATTTAAAACATAGTTCGATGCCTCCCAAGTACTTGCCAAGCAAAGTTGGGGGTCTTACGTTATCGGCATGGAGTCACTCCAGGTGACTATTCAACGTTCCCTTTGTAGGACGCCCTTTGACAAAAACTATCTTTCATTCCAAGAGTTGACACCTTATCTCGTGCCAGTCTGGCACGAGGCTCGCTGGCAGGTAGGACATGTGCTGACCATTCTTGGCATCGCATGAGTGCATGCTTCGATGTCGGTACATCAAAGTGCATGCGGTCGACGTATCGTGTTCTTCGAGGACGTCTCTCTCTTCACGGAGAGAAGTGCCTCGTGCCACGTGCGCAACGTTGCACGAGTCATGTTGTCTATTGTTGTCAGCATCGCTATCGTCGGGTGCACCCTCTCGTGAGCTCTCAGTCAGTGCTGTCGACTGACCGTTCGTTTCCTGTCTGCGCCGTCGGATCTCGCGTGAGCAGCAAAGGGACCGCAACTATGGCGCACGCTTCTGCACCCGCTGAGAATGGGCATTTCATGTATTTAGTCTTCGAATTGAAAACTAAATGTCTGCTTCCTTCCAAGATGGCGGCACAACTCAGCTGGGCACAGGGCCGTAGACGTAGGTCGCATGGCCCACCTCCAGTCACACCATCACAAGGCACCTCTTCAACGTTGCACAAGTAGTCAGCTATAGCTTCTCCGCCCCAAGTCCAATTTTACGACAAGGTCTTGGAGCGTCAACAGCAAGCTATTGTCGAAATGATCTCCCCTGAACGGGTCGCAAACAGCACTCTACGTCTCAGTTGTGGGGCCCATGGCCATGGTTATGCATGGCAGGTCATTCTGTACGTCAGCATCCCGGTAGTTTGCCTCCACGAATGTAAGTGATCATGTGTTCAGTGGTTCTTATTGTTCAGGGGCCTCGGATGATGAACCGGACGATGCGACCCCCAAAAGGTGCAGGACGACAGAAAAGATCCCGCCCGGCATGGAGTTTCCCACAATGGAAGAAGCACGGGTCGCAGTTGACGACTACGCTATAGCCAACCGCATGACCGTGCGGTGGCTTCGGAGTGAGAAGACTCGTTTTGAGGCACGCTGTGGACAGTGGAAGGACAAGAAATGTCCTTCGTTGCTGAAGGCACATGTGAACGGGATGAATGGCAACGTTGTCGTTAGCCAGTTTGTTGACGGCCACCATTGCGTGCCTGGCATAAGACGAGGTGGTCCAGCAAAGACGGTGCGATGGGTTCGTCGGCAGATTGCCTCCATGTTGAAGCGCAACACCACTGCCAACGTCAAGACACTGGAGGCCATCGTCAGGAAAAGCACTGGCGAGGAGGTGGACAAGAACACCCTCTACCGCGCCCGTTCGAAGACGCAGGAGCGGATTATGGGCCCAAAGGACAAGTCGTGGTCACTGTTTCCGGTTTACTACGAGGAGGTGCATCTTTTCTGTCAATTTTAATCACCATTCAGGGACTGGTGGCCGTTTGTATACACTCGCTTTTCTAACAGTGGAACATTTTCTTTGGAACTGCAGCTCATGCGCGTGGATCCCAACACCCACGTAGTTGCTAAGGCCACTAAGGATGGGGTCTTCAATCGAGCCTTTGTTTCCTCTGGTACAGCCGTCCTTGACTTTCAACATTGCCGCAGGCTTCTCACCATGGACGGGACCAGCCGAAAAAACGGCCATAAGCAGATTCTACTCATCTGCCAGTTTCTTGATGCCAACGACAACACGGTGCCGATGGCATGGGCTATGGTGAGCGGGGAAAACAAGGGCAATTGGAAGTGGTTTTGCTTTCATTTGTCCTTGGCTTACCCCACTGCTGTGCAGGACGGCACGGTGGTCTTAAGTGACCGCGGCGAGGATCTGCTCAACGCTGTGGCCGAGAATCTGACTGGAGCCCAGCACAGCAACTGTGCATACCATCTGCGAGAAAATGTGCGATAGAAGCATGGCAAGCAGGCGGGGTACTGGTTTTGGCAATTGGCGCATGCACTAACAGAGGCAGAGTGGCAGAGGTGCAAGGAGCAACTACACTGGGTCTCTGCACGCGCGACTGTGATGCTGTTGGGTGCAAACGGTGTGGGCGGGATCCCGAGGGAGCAATGGAGCAGATTGTAGTGCCCCATTGGACGCGGCGGCCACAGCACCTCCAGCGCCGCTGAATCTTTGAACGCCCAAATTGTCGACGTCCAAAAACTATTCCCATTCTACTGTTTTGTGGCTTTGTACACTTGGGTGCAGCGGCTACTTGCAGACCGGTGCAAGCTGAGAAAGTTGGTGAAGGTCCTGTTTGCTCCAACACCGGAGAAGTGCATGCTCAACGCGTCCGTGAGCAGCGCCGACTACAAGGTGGAAGAGGAGGGTCCACACTTGGGTACAGTGACAGGGCCGAGCAACCGTCCGCAGCGGGTGAACGTGCAAGACAGGACGTGCACATGTGGTGCGTGGAAGGAGTGGGGGCAGCCCTGTATCCATGCTTGTGTGTTTCTAATTCGCTGTGGGGACAATCCTGAGGCGATTGTGGATGTGCATCACACACGCATGGCGTATCGGAGGACTTGCAACCATCCCATGCCTGGGGTGAACCTTATCCATCTCAACCACCCAGAAGACAAGCAATGGCGGCAGCTGGGGCCCAAGTGTGGACCAGGTCGCCCAAAAAGTGCAAGGTGGGAGCGGGAGGACCGGCGCAAGAAGAACTACATTTGCCCCCAATGTGGTGTGAAGGGGCACACAAAGAAGAAGTGCACAAACCCTCCAGCAGTGAGTGGTGCGGCAGCAGCAGCAGTCAACGTCCTGCTGCGTCGGCTAGAATGCACAGAAGCTGTCATAGCAGCAGAATCAGTAGCCGGGCACTATCCAGGCATGCCTCTAGGCAAAGGAGGAGGAGCGGGTCAAGCAAGCAGACGCCAAGACCGGTGGGACAGGGGGAGCAGAAGAAACAGAGGCTGGTGCCATTGGGACACGCTGGACAGCATCACGGGCAGCAACGCGCACACATGGTGCCGGGATAGCAGCCGTGCAAGGACCAAACCTTGGCGGCTTCAACACTGCAAGAGCTGCATCAGCAGCTGCAGCTGCTGCCCCTCTTGGGCAAGCAAGTGCCTCTAGTGGACGCACAAGTGCAACTGCTACTGCACCCGCAGACGGTGGTACAGTGGCAGGTACAGGAGCCGGTGTAGGACCACTGTATGATCCGGAGAATGACAACACGTATGACTCTGGTGAAGAGGAAGTGTACGACCCCAAGAGGTACATTTTGGAGGACTCAGAGGACAAGGAAGAGGACGAGGACAGGTACGAGGACCTCAGGGAGCAGCATGAGTAGGAGCGTCGTGAGGAGATGTACCAACAGGCCGCAGTTGTGTAGGATGCCTGTCGCGTGGAAGAGCGGTGGGACGACGAACCAGACGAGCTGGACGACGACACCTACATGTAAGTGTTCTTTTGTTTTTCTACCTCTGTGAACAGTTTTGTTCTCCCAGTCGTTGTGTGTGTTACACGTTACTAATCCCAGTGCTGTTGTTCTTCTACTTCTCAATACAGGTAAGAGTGCATACAACACGGTTTCAAAGCAGCAAGTTACGTGGATGGACGGGTCATACAGCACGTGGCCCAAGACATGGAGGGGCGGCTCAGTTAGCACGTACACCAAGACATGGAGGGGCGGGTCAGACAGCATGTGGCCCAACACATGGAGAAGCCCCTAGTCTCGTAGTGCAGTGTAGTGGTGTTTGGTAGTGGACCTGATGTACTGTGAAAATGGACATGGATGCATTAAATGCAAAAGTAGTATTCTTTCCATGTCCATTACTTCCGGGTATTTCGTGCTAATGTTTCCTGCATTAATGAATGTTATATCCACATCACAAGTCAAAAGTGCATAAGAAGTACAAGCCAGGCTCATTGTTCCTCCTATTTCCATCTTCTTTCTTTACACTCCTCAACTCTTTTCAACACTTGTACACAAGTCAGAGGAAACTCACTATGGACCACTCTGACTGCACAATAGGACAGTCAATCGTTCTGTCCTTCATGGCTGGAGTCTGTACTACCTATGTTTTCTTCAAGTTATGGCCCGGGGGGAGGGGGGGGGGGG
>SZWC01001051.1:116731-142094 GCA_023375785.1 Penium margaritaceum
CCTTGAGAAGGGGTCATTTCCCTCCTATGCTCTCATACCAGATGTTACCACATATTAGCGAGGAAACAAGCCTGAGCGGAAGGAGAGAAGTACGTGAGATCAAAGGAGACATGCCATGGATGTCAAATTTGTGGCAAGGGGAAGGCAATAAGACTTGCACGATGAAAATACCACCCCTCGAATTTCAAACATGAGGTAAGTCTCGCCGCGCCCTTGGGGAGAAACCAGACCTAACGTATAAAATGGAGAGAGGATGCTGCCAGGAAATTTGAACAGCATGATCACAAAGTGTTGTGTATGTGGGTACAACAAAGAGGTAGATGTAATAAAAGTACTTTCATGGGCTAAGTGATATGCGTAAAATGTTTTTTTATACGCTAGGAAGCTTCCATGCAAGCTAATCCTAAGTACATTAAGTTAAGTTGATCAGAGGTGGTTGGGTAGACCGGGGAGGGAACGGGTTGAAAGTATAGGTGGGGATGGCAAGTGGAGTTTCATGGTTGGATACATGGATTTTTATTGAGATGTACACTTTTGTATGTTGTTTTAAGTGATGTGGTCAGTGGTGGTGGTGTGGAGAGGGAATGGGTGAATAGTTATGTGAAGATTGTAAGTGAAGGTGTATGGATGGGTGTGTAGATTGTATGTAAAGACTGGTGTGTATTGGTTTAAGCAACATGTTTGAGGTTGGTTGGTGGTTGTTATATGAGGTGGGAGAGGGGGGTTGTTGGGGCAGAACGTGTACACAGGGGTTGTATTTTGAGATGTATGGTTGGGTATATGAGTTGTGTATAGAATTGTGTACTTGTGTATTTTGGTTTGAGTGATGTGTTTGGGGTAGGGTTTTTGAGCGGGGAGGGGGGGGGAGGGGAGGGTGAGGGAAGGGGGGGGGGGGGGGATGGAAAGTGCATGGGAAAATTGTAAGTGGAGGTGTATGGCCAGTTATATGTGGGGAGTGTAAGTGGAGGTGTATGGCTTGGTTTGTGGGTTACATTTAGAGATGTGTACATGTGTATGTTGGTTCAAGTAATGTGTTTGAGGTTAATTGGTGGTCATTGGGTGATGTGCGAGAGGGGAGTTGTGGAGGTAGAAAGTGTACGCGGGGATTGTAAGTGGAGATGCATGATTGGGTGTATAGGTTGTGTATAGAATTTTGTACCTGTACACCTTAGCTTGAGTGATGTGATTAATATAGGTTTGTTGAGCGGGAGGGGAGGATGCAGGAGGGGGAAGGGGGTGGGTGGGGATGGAAAGTGTATGAGGGGAGTGTAAGTGGAGGTGTATTACCTGTTGTGTGTGGGTTATTTATAGAGATGTATACTTGTGGAAATTACATTAAGTGATCTAGAGGTTGCGTGGAGGGGGAAGGGATAGATAGTGTGTGTGGGGAGTGTACGAGGAGGTGTATGGCTTGGTGTGAAGGTTGTATGTATACATTTGTACTTGTGTATTTTGGTTTAAGTATTTTTTTAGAGGTTGGTTGGCGGCTGTTGAGTGAGTTGGGAGAGGGGGTTGTGGGGGTAGAAAGTGTATGGATGGATTGTAAGTGGAGGTGTATGGTTGGGTGTATAGGATGCGTATAATAAAGTGTACTTGTGTACATTGGTTTGAGTGATGTGATTGGGATAGGTTGGTTGAGCGGGGGTGGGGAGGGGAGGAAGGGCGAGAGAGGGGTTGGGGGGTTGGGGATGGAAATTGTATGAGGGGAGTGTAACTGGAAGTGTATGGCCAATTATGTGTGGGTTGTGTGTAGAGATGTACACTTGTGTACATTGTTTAAAGTGATGCGGTTAGTGGTTGTTGGATGGAGGGGGGATGGGTGGATAGTTTATGTGGGGATTATGAGTGGAGGTGTATGGCTTGGTGTGAGGTTGTGTGTAGAAATCTTCACTTGTTTCAGGTTGGCTAGTGGTCTTTGGGTGAGGGGATTGTGGGGTAGAAACTGTATGGGGGGATTGTAAGTGGAGGTGTATGATTGGGTGTATGGGTTGTGAACAGAAATTTTTACTTGTGTATGTTGAGTAATGTTTTTATGCCTATGGTGGTGGTCGGGAGAGGGGGGGGGGGGAAAGGGGTAAGGGTGGAAAGTGTATGTGGGGAGCGGAAGTGGAAGTGTGCAAAAAGGAGTGTGATGCAGGAAGTGCATATGGATTTGAAAATGATAGTGAGTCTAATGTTGATGAATTTTTGAACAAGTGTTGAATTACACACATAAAGAAAAACTACTTTCAGTCATTCGATCATAATCTACTCACAAATAGAAATTCTCCAGATTCCTTAAATGTGATACAAAATACGTGAATCATGTTTTACCTAGTTTAATTTTTATTTCTGTCTAGAAAATTGTTTACTACATTGAAAATTCACCATGAAACGAACTACATATTAGGATAAGCTATAATTCTTCTTGTTAGATGTGGACTTCTCCTTCGCTTCAACAACTGTCCTCTAAGTCGGAGTGAGCCAACGGAGAAGAGAGGTCACATTTGCACATTTGTCAGGGTTTTTTCCTCGACTGCCATATATACAACTATAAAGAAAGATCGGTTCCGCTTGTTTCAAGGTCAAGATATCAATCTATTGCTCGAGCAACAGGACGCTACAGGGTTGTGGGAGCAGTCTGCCGGAATGACAAGGGATTCCAGACGAAGCCAGCCCCCCTCGTTGAAGATTGCCCCTCTGCATGCCCAAGTGTGGCGCCGGGAGGCGCCGACGAGCCGCCACAGAGAGGAGATTCCTCGTTGACGGATCTGGCAACTCGATGACTGCTCAGATCCTTAAATCGAGGATTGCCTCTAAACGTTAACGATTTGCTGAATCTGGTGGAAGTTGTTTCACTGGAGTCGGACTAGTGGCGAGGGAGATATGGGCTTCCAAAGTTGGGGTGTGCGCGGCGGCTCTGGGAGCCGGCCGCGGTTCGACTTGTGGTGAATAATTGTCCCGAACGAGTAACAAAATGACATCTGGGGATTTTGCTCCGGAAGATCTGCCGAGGCGTCCAGTGGATGATCTGCCGGATTTCAGGAGTGCAGTTTGTTACTGGGGCACTTAGCCAAAATCCTGGCTCGGAGTCTGAAACTCATTAGTACCGTTTGTTACTCGGGGACTTCGTCAAAATTCCGACTGGATGTCCGCTAACAGGTTTCGACCCACATAAATCTCCATCATCAAACTCGATGATTAACTCATCGAAACAGACCCCAAAGGTGCGAGGGGCGCCACCACTACGCGTAGGGACATCTGCGCCTCCGGAATGGCGTTTTGATGGGTCCTCAATGTGTGAGGGCGCCTCCGTGGCGACGTGGTGTGTGCCGCAGACTGAGCTGCTGATTTGGGGTGTTGTGCTTTGGCTGACGTAGCGGGAGTTACGGTGATCCGAATTGCGCACGGTTTAGTACGTTGGAGAGCTCATGACTAGCCCTACAAGTGTTCAAAATCGTGTTCATGTTAAAAAACTAATGCAAAATCGCGTTATTCCCTTCACAAAAGTGGCTGTCTCATAAGTGTCTTAAACTCCCGGAAAGCTCACGCTTAGACTCAGAACCACCCGCACAAAACATAGTCGTGAGCACAGAAGACCCGTCGGGCCACGTTGGAACCGCACCCTGGTTTCTGAAAAAGGGTTATGTGCCCTCAACCCTGACCGTTCTACAGTCACTCACGACTTTCGCATCGGACAGGACTGTCATCAGGGACGACTTCACTGTCAAGCTCTGAGGTCCCGGAGTTGAAGACTGCGCAAATGGCGCAGAAGGAGACGCAGCCCATCCAAAAGTATGCAAGAGGCCCTGGCTACGGGCTATGGAGGTGGCACTTTGAGTTGCACCTCACACATAAGGGGCTGTTGGAGGTCATGAAGGGAACGGAAGTCCTCGACGAAGCGACGGCGACGAAAGCGCAGAAGGAGGCCTTCGCAAAGAGGAACACGGAGGCGCTCATGCTGCTAGTGTCCGGGACGGCCGAGTCGTAGTGGGGCTACTTCCAGGGCTGCAAGCTGGCAGCCGAAGCTTGGAAAAATCTCTGTGCCATCCATCAATCCAAGTCGCTGGCGAACAGAATCTTTGCAATGAAGCGACCCTTGACAGCGAGAATTGAGGAGGGAGATGATGTCATCACCGCCATGCAGCGGATCGAGTCGCTCGCCTCACAGTGCAATGACGTGGGGTGGAAGATCGACACGCAGCTGCAGGCGATGGCCCTCCTCATGGCCCTTCCTGACAGTTGGAGCCCTCTCATTACAGTCTTGGGAGGATGGGTAGAGGACAAGCTCACATATGGCGCGGTTGCAGAGTACATCCGCAACGAGCTGCAAGGATTCCTCGTCGTCCTCATGGGCCCTNCGGATCGAGTCGCTCGCCTCACAGTGCAATGACGTGGGGTGGAAGATCGACACGCAGCTGCAGGCGATGGCCCTCCTCATGGCCCTTCCTGACAGTTGGAGCCCTCTCATTACAGTCTTGGGAGGATGGGTAGAGGACAAGCTCACATATGGCGCGGTTGCAGAGTACATCCGCAACGAGCTGCAAGGATTCCTCGTCGTCCTCATGGGCCCTCGTCACCAGAATGCGTGGTGGCGGAAGTGGGGCCAATCAAGGTGGTGGACATGGCGGTGATAAGAAGCGCGCCAACAAGGGTGCGTGCCGAATTTACGTCAAGGAGGGCCACTGGGCCCGTTAGTGCATCGAGGAGGCAAAGACCAGTGGCAAAGACACCAAAGGCAAGAAGGCGCTCCTCAACGGCACTCAAAACCACTACCTCAAGGAGGCTAACCGGCGACGCCTTGACCCCGGAGTGGAGGAGCATACCCAAGTCGAGAAGGTGGGGTTCATCAACTACACCAAGTCCAGCAAATCCATGGTGGTCGCGAACGACAAGGTCTAGCCGGTGGCTGGCCAAGGAAACGTGGACGTGGAGGTGGTGGTTGGCGGGAAGCGGGTGCAGCGCGTCATCAAGGATGTGCAGCACGTACTGGGCTTGGATGACATTCTAAGTGTTAGCCCTTAACTGACAAGGGGTACGAGGTGCTCTTCATGAGAAGAGGGGCGGTCGTGCGGAAGGACGGTGGCGGTGAGCCCGTGCTAGAGGCTAAGCGCAAGGGAGGCCTCTACATCGTGGAGACCAAGGTGATCGCAGTGACAGATTCAGCAGACTCGCAAGAACTCACCGTCAACCTGGTCAAAGGAGGGGGAGCTGACCTGGAGCTCTGGCACCGACGACTGGGGCATTTCTCACTCGCAGTTGTGAAGGAGATGGCAAAGCGTGAGCTGGTACGCGGCCTCGTCATTGACGGTGTGGAAGAGGCGACAGATGCAGCAAAGCACAAAAAGTGCGAGCCTTGCATTTTGGGCAAGGCGCGGCGCAAACCGTTCAACGAGAACGTGAATCGCGCCTCGGACCTGCCAGAGGTCGTGCACAGCGACGTGTGAGGACCATTCAAGACGGCATCAAAGAGCGGCGCACGTCACTTTGTTACCTTCATAAATGACTACAGCAGAAAACTCTACGTGTACTTCATGAAGCAGAAAGGCGAGGTTCTGGACCTGTTGAAGGAGTATGTCGCCGTGGTGGAGAGGCAGACCGAACGGAAGGTCAGAGCACTACGCAGTGACAATGGCAGAGAGTACGTGGGCTGTAGCATGTGGATGAAGCAACAAGGCATAAAATGGCAACAGACTACACCGTATTCACCTAAGTCAAATGGCGTGGCGCAGCGGGCAAACCAGATGCTACTGAACATGGTATGGACCATGTTGGTGGATGCGGAATTTCCGTGAAGCTTCTGGGCGGAAGCTGTGCGTACGGCGAGCTACACCATCAACCTCACTCCTACAGCGGTGCTGAAGGGGAGGAGCAGCTGGAAGACGCCGCAGGATGTTTGGAGCAGGCGTGAGCCAATAGTGGCACACCTGAAAGTGTTCGGGTGCAAGGCGCACGCGGTGGTGCAGGCTGCGCAGAGGCACGAGAGCAAGCTTGAGCCACGGGCAAATTCGTATCTCTTCCTTGGCTATGAGAGCGCGCATAAGGCGTACAGGCTCTACGACATGCACAAGAAGGAGGTAATCCGCAGCCAAGATGTTGAGTTTAACGAGCAACAGAGCTACATCAGCAGCAACGAAACGGGTGTAGTGGACTCTCCAAAGACAAGGGAGTGGTTCCAGCTCCTTGACTATGAGAAGGAGCCGGCGGACGCCGAAGTTGAGGATGCGCCATCAGAGCGCAAAGGTGCACCAGCGGTGGTAGCCGACGCGGAGGACTTTGATGATAATCAAGCTGATGAGGAGATCCACCAGAAGGATTCGGCGGATGAGGCACCTAGGGTGCCAAGGTACGCACTCCCGGCAGAGTGTGTATCGGGCGTCTATGGAAAATCCACCAGACGTGCCAGTCATTGGGGCGATGCTTCCCCAGAGCGTGGGACATCCTATGGCAGTCGTCCAATTGATGATTCACTGGAGTGTGCTGAGTCAAAGGGATCACAACAGAGCGATGATGAACCACCAAAATCACCGCGCCGCAGCGGGAGGCAGCGAAAAAGGGGGGAAGCGCTTCGACGCAAGCACTGGTCGATGGATTGGCATGACGTGGTGCATGCTGGCTCCATCAACGGAGCCCACTACCGCGCAAGAGGCACTTGCACGGCCCGAAGGGGATCAATGGGATGCAGCCATTAGATCAGAGCTGGCGTCCATCACAGAAAACGATACGTGGGAGCTGGTTGACAGGCCGAAAGATGCCAAGGTCACCGGCTCAAAGTGGGTCTGTAAGACCAAGTTCACAAAGGAAGGTGTGGTTGAAAATTACAAGGCACGGCTGGTGGCGAAGGGATATCCACATCGTAAGGGCAAACACTACGATGAGACGTTCGCTCTCATTGCCAAGTTTACAAGCATCCAGGCGATCCTTGCGGTGGCGGCCGCAAAGGACATAGAGCTCCACCAAATGGACATAAGACGGCCTTCCTCAATGGCATCATAGACAAAGAGATCTACATGGAGGTGCCAGAGGGGGTGGAGGTGTCGGAGGGCAAGGTGTATAAGCTGCGGAAGTCCTTGTACGGGCTAAAACAATCGCCCCGTTGCTGGTACCAACAGATGGACAGCTTCATGGCACAACTCGACTTCAAGCGCTGTGAGGCGGATCACAGCGTGTACGTGCGGCGTGAAAAATAGCTCCATCAGATCGTCGCACTGTATGTGGACGACCTGATTTTGTGCTCGACGGATCTGCCGAGCCTACAGCGGCTGAAAGAGCAGCTGAGCAGCAGATTCCAGATGTCTGACATGGGGGAGCTAGAGTACTATCTCGGGGTGAGCATTACGTGGAATCGGAGGGCGCGCACGCTTAAGCTGGGACAGGCCAAGTACGTGGCCGAGGTGCTGAAGCGGTACAACATGGAGGACTGCAAACCAGTTGGAAGTCTGGTCTCCACGACTTGTGAATTGAGTGCGGCAATGGCGCCGCAAACAAAAGAAGAGCGGGAGGATATAGCAGGGGTGCCCTACCAATCGGCGGTGGGCAGCCTCATGTACGCCATGGTGGCGACTCGGCCAGACCTGGCCTACGTGGTGGGCCAAGTGAGAAGGTACGTGGCCGATCCAGGGCCACTACACTAGCAGGCGGTCAAGCGCATCCTCCGCTGCCTGCAGGCGACGCGGCACGCGCGCCTGAGGTTTGACGACAAGGGGCGGACAGACCCCTTGCGTCTGGTCTGCTATTCGGACGCAGACTACGCTGGCGATGTGGAAAAGCGGAAGTCCACATCCGAGTACGTGTTCTTCCTCGCTGGTGCAGCGGTCTCGTGATGCAGTAGAAAGCAAGACTGTGTCGCCACCTCCACAGTGAAAGCAGAAAACATCGCGCTGGCTGAGGCGGTCAAGGAGGCGGTGTGGCTCCGTAGGTTGCGAGGGAGCTGGGCGTGCCGCAGCAAGAGCCTACAGTGGTGCAAGAGGACGACACCGGCTCAATCTCGCTGACCAACAACCCGACGCAGCACAGGAGGACAAAGCACTTTGATGTGCATTATCACTATGCACGAGACATGGTTGGAAAGGGGTTGGTGGTGCTGCAGCACTGCAGCACACACAACATGCTTGCAGATCGCTTGACCAAAGCGCAACCCATCAACCGGCAGGCATTGAGCGTGGCCGGACTTGGGATGACCAGCTATGATGGGCTGCAGGGCGCAGCGGAAGACGAGTGAGAGCAAGCAGGAGCAGCGGGCATGGCAGGTGCAAGGGGGAGAATGTTGATGATCGCCCCTCTGCATGCCCAAGTGCGGCGCCGAGAGGTGCTGACGAGCCGCCAAAGAGAGGAAATTCCTCGTCGATGAATCTGGCAACTCGATGATTGCTCAGATCCTTAAATCAAGGATTGCCCCTAAACGTTAACAAGTTGCTGAATCTGGTGGAAGTTATTTCACCGGAATTATACTAGTAACGAGGGAGATATGGGCTTTCAAAGTTGGGGTGTGCGCGGCGGCTCTGGGAGCCGGCTGCGGTTCGACTTCCGGTGAATAATTGACCGGAACAAGTAACAAAATTCCATCTAGGGATTTTGCTCCGGAAGATCTGTCGAGGCGTCCGATGGATGACCTGTCGGATTTCAGGAGTGCAGTTTACTACTGAGGGACTTCGCCAAAATCCTGGCTCGGAGTCCGAAACTCAGTAGTACCGTTTGTTACTCGGGGACTTTGTCAAAACTCCGACTAGAGGTCCGCGAACAAGTTTCGACCCACATAAATTCCCATCACCAAACTTGATGATTAACTCATCGAAACAGACCCCAAAGGCGCGAGGGGCGCCGCCACTATGCGTAAGGACATCTGCGCCTCCGGAATGGAGTTTTGATGGGTCCTTGATGTGTGAGGGCGCCTCAGCGGGCGAAGTGGTGCGCGCCGCCGACTGAGCCGCTGATTTGGGGTGCTGCGCTTCGGCTGACATAGCGGGAGCTACGGTGATCCGAATTGCACACGGTTTAGTGCGTTGGAGAGCTCATGACTAGCCGTACAAATATCTGGATCATGTTTATGTTAAAAAAACAATGCAAAATCGCGTTATTCCCTTCGCAAAAGTGACTGTCTCATAATTGTCTCAACTCCCAGAAACATAGCGTGAGGCGACCAGAAAGCTCACGCTTGGACTCAGAACCACCGGCACAAAACATAGCCGTGAGCACAGAAGACCCGTCGGGCCACGTTGGAACCGCACCCCAGTTTTTGACACCCCTCCC
This sequence comes from Penium margaritaceum, assembly GCA_023375785.1. NCBI lineage: Eukaryota > Viridiplantae > Streptophyta > Zygnematophyceae > Desmidiales > Peniaceae > Penium > Penium margaritaceum. The sequence continues at coordinate 125,960 of SZWC01001051.1, forward strand.
CCAGTCCAAATCTCCCTCCGCATCGTAAAGAAATATGTATTGTACTAGCGTGGTTTTGGGCCCCACTGCTAGCCGCGGTCGGTTATCGAGAAGCATCCGTTAGTGGGTATTTTCTGACGTGATGTTCTCTCAGTCATTCCTCACGGAGAGTCTGATGATATATATAGGCCGCATCCAACGACTTCCACTCATTGAATATACATGTATTCAATGAAGGGCTCAAGAATAGGAGGTTCCATAGACGCCGCTTGTTTATCTTGCTTGGTTCATAGTCCAAATGGCTTCTAAACACATTTGTACTATTGTACATCTTTTTTTACAAGGAGCAGTATTTGACGTGCACTACCGCTTGCACTCGCCACATGCATTTCTCACCTCGGAGAGTAGTTTACAATCCCAAACTGGATCCCCCCACCCCCGTCCTCCCCGTCTCTAGAAAAGTGTATGGCGTGTGTGGATCAACACACACGTTTTACACATCGTGTGCTAGAAGATGTACGCAAGTACATAAGCAAGCCTTCCTGGAAATGGCGGAAAGGCAAAAGCACTTGTACAACGTTAGACCAGATACTCTTTGAACTGCTATGTACCGTCTGAGACACTCCCTATATACACTCAGTGAGAACCGAGGGGGTGGAGCGAGGGGGAGAGTGGGGGAGATGGGGCGAACCAAGAAAACAGGTTTGAGATTAGAACAAAATCTCGGACTATCAGTGGACTACACCTGAGCACATCTTTAGAACTATACACTTACGAAAGACATCCTGTTGAGCCCACGAGACACGAAGAGAGCCAGAACCAGGTCATGTTACCATTCTGGGCAAATCTCAAATTCCCAAGAAAGTGGATTAATCTGTATCTAAACGCAGGAACTATACCTTTACGAATCCCTATACTCCAAACTTCTTAAAGTGTTATCCACAACTGATCCACCTTAGAATATGTTTTTTTTCAAAAAAACTATGAAAAAAGTTTGTAGAGTTTCTTATACATGAACAAAACACCTTTCTCTCTGATAAAAAATAGGAAAATTCGTTGAGATGATGATTGTAGTGGACTTGATTCCTAATATGTGTGGATGAAAATGTTGAAACATGTTTATTCACAAAGTTTCTTGCAACTTTCCATTAAATTTTCAATGCATGTAAGAACATTTCATGGTTGCTTCTCATGTATGACAAAGTATGGTGTCGACTGTTTGAGGAGTGTATGAAGATGGGTTGATTGGTCCTCAATGATAACAAAAGTCACAAGCATCAAGACATCATGAAAGGAGCGGTCGACGGTGCTGACATAGCCATTTGCTCATGCGAAGTCTTATGCAACTGCAAAGTGTTGTGTCATCAAAGAGACCATTATCAATCATGGTGAGCCGCAACCGTGTTGCCGTACTTGCCTGCACAACATGTACGTGTTTTGAGTCAAGAGGACAGGGGTTGTGTTGTGTAGGTAACAAAGAATAGCGAGCTCATTTGTTTCTACTGCTAGTCTGAAAGACACAGAAGAGGAAAGGATGCTACACACTCCATGGAGATCAGGAAACCTACCAAGTTTTGAGATAAAAACAAGAGTTATGAGTAATGAGCTTGCAAACGGGCCACCCATGCGAGGGTGTTGCATGGGGCCCAACCGCCACCCAGGAATTGAACTCGACCTGTTGCCAACATGCCAAGAGCGGTTTCTCATGGGTTGGAATAACCAGACGTGTTTTCACATTGGATCAGCAGCCCGGTCACACACACATTAAATTCCAAATGCATGTACAACCAATACAGTCAACCACATTGGCTACAACTGCATGTGGGTAAATGCAAAATCTCTTGTGTTTGCTCCAAGATACTAAACCAAGAGCAAACATGTGTTTTCTCGTAACAGCCTCTGTGCTCTCAAGGCGTGTCACCATGCTACAGAGGAAGCACCAAATCTGCATGACAATCCCTTGTACATGGTTGAGATGACAGAACCACACAATCCATTGTGTGCTTTACGATGCTCCAGTATCCAAGAGCTTCACATTGGATCAGTCACGTGCAGTGGTGGTGTGTGTATGGACTGAGTCAAGAGGTCACTTGAGTATTAACATCCAATTTAATACACACCCTCATGACCCATAGAAGAACAAGCCATGCACACAGAAGTGAGGGTCAGGCGGATGTCTACAGAAAAAACAAACAAACAAAAAAAAACCAAAAAAAAAACAAATGAAGAGCAGACGAATTACACAACAACATTAGCCAGGAGTACTACAAGCATGCAACAAGCCAACATCATGCAAAGTTTTCTTGACCATGCAGCTGCTAAGGAGCTGTTGAGAAGTTTCCAGCAACAATAAGCTCACGCNAAAAAAAAAAAAAAAAAAAAAAAAAAAACAAAAAAAAAAAAAAAAAAAAAAAAAAAAAAACCAAAAAAAAAAAAAAACCAAAACAAAACAAAAAAAACAAAAAAACAAAACAAATGAAGAGCAGAAGTATAACACAACAACATTAGTCAGGAGTACTACAAGCATGCAACAAGCCAACATCATGCAAATTTTCTTGAACATGCAGCTGCTAAGGAGCTGTTGAGAAGTTTCCAGCAACAATAAGCTCACGCATAAAGTTGTACACAATGTTGGCAGGCTTTGTGTGTGACTGAGAAATACGCTTGCACTCAGCAATTGCTTTTGTGCTTTGGTCATCGCAGCGGATACTGATGCAACAGATGGGCACAGGAAAGCTTTACAACAAGTGACACATCCATACTCTCTCATATGTGGCTGAATCGAGATCCATGTACTCGGTCTCACTTGATCTGTGTGCCATGCACCCTTGCTTCCTACTCTTCCACGAGAAAGTCGTCCCACCAACAAGAAAGATGTCTCTTATACCACTATGCACGTCTTTTTCATGCGTGAAATCATTGTCAATGTAACCAACAACCACCAGAGAGGGATGTGCATAGCCCTGCACATATTGTAGAAAGCACATGGTGACACACAGAGCAACCTCAAGATTCCATTGGCATGGCTACCGTGAGATTTGAGCCATGAATCTGAGCAAAAAGGCCACATCTACTCGAGTCATGGTGTTCACATACACGAGTAATTTATGCACAATGAGGAAACCAGTGACACTAGCAGTCTCTTAGTTGTTATAAATCAATAGACTTCCACAGTCGGTGGCTTGCTAGCATCATCAGAGTTGACATAGTGGAGACCCCAATGGGTAGAGAGGTAAAACAATCTCCAATGCCCCAACCATAAGCAGCCAGTTGCACATCTAGTGTGCGATGCTGGCGATCACCCTTGAGTTTCATTCTCAAAAACACCCAAGCTGTACCCAACTCCTTACATCTTCTACGTAGAATGCATGAGGTTCTTGAGAAACTGGACAAAAGCAGGGCTAGGAGAGGCAATGAGCAGGTTATCTATGTATATGAGGATGGCCACAAAGGGCTCTGATGGACCGCTCGAGTGTGGATGATGTTTCCATGTTCGAGCAATGCGGCGACTCCTTGAGGCCATACAGAGCATTTTGCGGTCACCATACTTTGTTTGTACTATGGATGAAGCATGGTGGCTCGATCATATAGATCTCCTCATCCAGATCTTCATGGGAAAATGAGTTGTTGACACCCATTTGCTCTTAATCCTAGTCATGCTGAGCGACAAGGCTCGAGAGCGCACAGGTTGTAATGCGCCATCCAACTTGTACAAATGTCTCATTAAAATTGAGTCCCGAGACCTGGAAGACTCCTTTCACTGTCTGGCAAGACTTGTTTTGTTCAACTTTGCCATTTGGCCTCAATTTTTGCCGAAGGACCTAGCAAGCTTAGGAAGTTTTACAGCCAGCTAGGCGGTCTATCAGCCCGTAGATGTCATGCTCTTTAAGAGCGTTCAGCTCCTCCTGATTAGCCTTCTCTGGGAGGCCACCATTGATAGCCTCTCAAGCCTGCCAAATAGTGGATAGTTCATGTGGAAGTGTGGAGCCCACTTGCTTCAAATCAGTTAGCAAAGAAGCCAAAGATAGAGGCATATAGAGCACTGTGAAAATCATGTGCAAGGAGTACGTACTCAACTATCAAGGTGGAGCACACCACACTGTTGGCAAGTTAAAGCACATCCACACCATGTAGTTGGGAAAATACCTTGACCTTGAGACGGGCCTTGTACCATTCAACTCAGCCGTTGGATATCTCTTTCCTTTGAAAAATCCAACGAGCTAGAATGGCTTTACAACCAGGCGCGAGCCTCACCTTCTTATAAACCCCATGGTCCTTGATCGTAGCAAGTTCCTTATGCATAGCTTGCACCCTGAGTGCTCCATCTGTAGCAGAGTGTGCTTGTTGCACTGTGCTCGGTTCAGGCACACATGCCTTGGTACTTGAGGGATACGGCAGAGGTTGAGTAAGCCCAGTTTCCGCAATGGCTTGGTGGAATTCATCAATGATGAGAAAATGTCCACGCTTATAGTCAGGCTGCACCACATCCATCGCCAGGACAAGAACGTCAAGACCAGAGATAGGAGTAGGCCGTATAGGGTTAACAACACCACCGTGAACTGGATGGACTGACCGCATGGACCCGAAGGGACCAGCCGAGGCTGTATGACTGGCATGCGGGGAATACTAAGGTGCAGACTATAGTGGTCTTGGACAAACTCCGGGGCATGAACAAATAGCGATGAGATGGGGGCTATGAGAGTGCAACTGGGTCTGTTGCTTATGGGACCACAACCGGTGATGTAGGCAATGTTGCAACAAGCAATGATGTAGACGTAACAAAAGATGATGCAGGCAAAGATGCAGAAGCAACAGGAGGTGACATAGGCGTTGATGTTCACGTGCCAGGAGATGATACAGGCAATGACGGATAAAGAACAGGAGATGACATATGCCATGATGTAGATGCAAAAAGAGATGATGCACGCGATAATGTAGACATGATTGGAGATGATGCAGGTGATGACACATATGCGATAAGAGATGACATAGACATAATAGGAGATGACGTAGGCGATCATGCAATTGTGAGAACACCACCAAAGGGCACTCCACATACACCACCTCATCCCCGATGAGAAAAGGAAGTAAGGAATAGGACCAAACGAGTGATGGTACAAGAGAAGGTACTTTCAAAGAGGATGGAATCGCAAGACTTGACAACCTGACAATGTTTGGGACCCCAAAAGTGCCAGACTTTGGACTGAAAGGAGACATAAAGGAAAGAACAAAGACAATCTTAAGGAGAAAATTTGTCACCATATCGGTCCTCAAGGAGCTAAACGTAGGCGATGTTGTCCTAGACACAAGCGAGGTAGAATTCATTACAACGATGATACCATTGCTTTAGCAGTGAGACACGACGAGGCAGCAAAACCTTGAGAACATGATTCCAAACCCACATCATGTAAACATTACCTCGGAGGCAAACAGTGGAATGAGACCAGACTTGACAAAAAGTGCCAACATCGTCTGTGAGAGTGCGGTTCCAAAGTTCCGACACTCCGTTTTGCTATGGCATACATGGAGCAGAGAGCTCCAGATCCATCCCTTGAAACTGAAAGAAGCAGGTCGTGGGATCTATGAACTCCCCACCACGATCGGAGGGGAATGCTAACAGCTTACGCTAGCAAGAACACAGCCTAGACAAGCCAAGACTCAATTTGTGGGTCTCACATTGCCTTTCTGGCAAAGGACAAAGATGCAACCAAAGTGAGAGAAGTCATCTACAAGACATAAGAGAAATCGTCGGACGCCCTCCAGAAACTCATGAGGAAGAGGGTCCATGACGTCCCCATGGATGGGGGCAAGAGGATAGAGTGAACGGGATGCAGACACCAAGAAGGACGGATGGTTAAGCTTGCCTTGTTTGTAATCAAGGCACAAAGCAGTCTAGTGCACAGGGAATGTGCTAGGGTCAAGACCAGTAGCAAGCTGATGAAGCGTGAGGCTATGGATGGCGGCAGTATGCACATGACACAAGCACTGGTGGAGCAAACATGTATCCACAAGAGAAAGTGAGGGAGCAACATGTAAATGTGCTACGGCAATGGCGGCGGATGACGATGCAAACAAGGGCATACGATTTAACTTGTCATAACATTGACCAAAAAGAACAAGATGGCAAGACAAATTTAATGATACAGTGCCAGCGCCACACGATGAAACAAACTCCGTGTCCCGAGAATCCACGGTAGTGGAAGATAGCAAGCTAACCTCAAGCGCAAGGAGAAAAGGGACATCAGGCAAGAAGACGTCACCCGACGGACCAAAAAATGCACAACACCATCGCCGTGAACTGGCAATATCTGGCTCGAGCCAGTGTGGACAAATCTTACGTCACAGACAGATCCCAATTTGACAAATGCGGGATAAGACAATTTCAAGTAATGGCTCCAAAGTCCATGATCCAGAAGATAATTGACACATGAGACGAAGACGTCACATGAAATTGCATGACACGGCAAACAAGTATACGAGAGTGCTCAGCATGAACAGAACTCACATCAAGAATACACGGGAGGGTGAGGAATAGCCAATCCTCAATCCACTCCACATGCGTCATACCCGACCAATCCATGCACCCCGAGGGCTCCATTGGATGAACAACGGTAATCCCTGGACTGGACACCCAAACTCACACTAGAAGTGATAGTTGGACGCTGAGGATGGGAAAAAGATGTGGTGGCTAGAGAAGATGTGTCTACACCATGCAACAATTCACAAAAGGACCGAGCTAGTGGAGGAGAGAAAGGTGGAGCTGCTGGCTAGTGCCACGATGGAGGGGTATAGGATGGAGAAGGCGGCCCATAAAGGGCAGGATACAATGGCAGGGAAGCGAGTGCCATCCCGGGTGGAATACAACGACCTTAAAGGACGCCTACGCGGGCGCTAGAACAATCGACATCATGACGATGCTGGTCTCCCACTACACAAGGTCAGACTCCCACGCACAAGGGTCTCGACCAAAAGAAACGGAGTAAAAATGAAGGAAAGGCAATAACTGAAAACTGGTCTCCCAGTGGTTCTGGGATAAACCTTGGATGCCCGGATCTTGAGAAAGGAGCAAAAGAGAAAGAAAATCTTGAAATCAAGGTAAAGATAAAATAGATAAGTTAGAATGGCAGAGAAATGAAAAACCTCAATGAAGGCGCATACGGGTTCACCCACGATGTGAGTTGGTTCACCAAGGGTGGCTAAGTGCACCCCCCACCCTTTTCTGGACGGGTGATCTCAAACATGATGCATAGACGAGCTTGTTGATACGAGCTCATCAATTGACGATCTTGTTGATGAACAAGCTCGTCAGGCGACAAACTCGTCAAATGACAGATGAGGGATTACGGGAAGCAATGAAGAAACTTACCGCCTACCGCTGCTACTTAAGCTATTGGTTCCTGTTGTGGATGTTGCCTACGTAACTAACATGTTTTTGCTTGCATAAAGAAGTCACTATCGCTATTGCTCCCTACGTAGTAAGCTCACTGAGTTGACTGGCACTGCTCTTGCTGATAGTTCTCTACGATGGCAAGAGCACTCTGGTTGTCACAAAATAAAACGATGTAAAGTACAAACTTACGTAACTCACAAAACAGATGATACAGCCACACCGCCTTGGCAGCCCCAACCTCCAACGTAACATACTCAACCTCTGATGAGCTACATGTAATGCAACCCTGTTTGTCACCATGCAACAACACAAAGGTGCCACTCTATAGGAACATTTTGCCAATTTGACTGCGCCTATCAGGGCTCCATGCCTTGTCACTATCTTGTTAGTCATCCACTACCACTAAATACTGCCATGAAAAGTAGAGTTCAAGGTACGATGTGTAGACCACATACCGCACCACTTGCCCTATCGCATGAAGGGCTCTCACCTCAAGACATTGGGAAAACCATGCAAGGAGGTTTACAGCAAAGGCAATCTAGGGTCGTGTGGTAGTGACCAAGTACATTAAAGAGCCAATGAGACGGTACCCAAAGAGTTCGCACCACTCATCGAGGAGTTTGTGAACGTCTTCCCTCACGAACTCTAAAAAACCTTACATCTTCAACGAGAAACCGACCATCGCATTGAACTAAAGCCGGGCAGCAGACCTACCGTCCGAGGGGCCTATTGGATGAGCGATCACGAGCTGACCGGGCTGAAAGGGCAGCTCGACGATATGCTCGGTGATGGGTTCATCCGCCTATCCATGCCACCATACGCCACACTAGTGCGATTTGTGAAGAAGAAAGCTGGCAAGATGCGGATGTTCATGAATAATCGGGCTTTGAACGATGCCACCATCAAGAACCATTACCCTCTCCCTCGAGCAGACGAACTTTTGGACCAACTCCAAGGAGCCCAGTCTTTTTGGCAAAATCAACTCACGTAGCGGATATCACTAGATGCGTGTGGCAGCCGCCGAAATCAATAAAACAGCATTCCAAACCCGCTATATTATGGCGTTTAGACTCACAAACTCCCCAGCGACATTCATGGCGGCAATGAACAACATGTTTTGGCCGTACCTCGACGATTTTGTCTTGGTGTACCTGGACGACATTGTGGTGTACAAGCGCACCCCGAGGGAGCACGATGGACATCTCCAGAATGTTCTCGATATTTTACAAAGAAATAATATTTCCCAAAAACCCTCAAAATGCGACTTCGGTCGTCGTTGGATGGAGTTTAGGGGTCGCGCCATCAACGGCAGACGGATCACCATGGATCCAAAAAACGTGGCAGCAATGGCTCGTTGGCCAACGCCAACCAACGTCAGAGAAATTCAAGTTTTTCTCAGATTCTACAGTTACTACCGCAGATTCGTGGGGGACTGCGCGTGAGTTTCAGCGCCTCATTCCGACCTTAGTTGAAAAGAAAATGAGTGGCAGAGGGAGACATCAAACAAGAAGCGCTCATCACTCTTCGGAACGCTCTGACCTCAGTTCCAACCCTATGATTAACCGATCCAACGGCCGACTACGTCATGGCCACTGATGCATCAGACCAAGCCATTGGTGTGATTCTTCTGCAAGATCACGACAACGGAGAACAGGTCGCCTATATGTCTCGAGAATAACAGGGACCGGAACTCAACTATGCGGTCCACAAAAAGTAGATGCTAGCAGTCGTGCACGCGTTAAGACGTGGCGATGCGACGTGGAGTGGTGCGATGCATCGTGCACACCGACCACCGCGCATTGAAGTATCTGGAGATACAACCGAATCTCAACATATGTCAAACCTGATGGATGGAATCCGGGTTTGACTACAAAATCGAGTACCAAACTAGCAAAATCAATCCGGCGAACGCACTCAGTCGCCGACCAAACTTAATGGCTGACGTGGCAACCGTATAACTATAGCAAGACGCATACCTCGAGCGATTGTTCGCACGAGGCTACGATTAGCACAACGGATATGATAAAACCAATTATGGTTTGACGCACCCTATTGGCAAGGACGCTTCTCTCGACAAGGGGTCGCTATCCTGAATGACGAGCTTCGCCGTATGCTGCTCGAAGAATGCCACGAAACCCGGCCAGGTGGACACTTTTGAGAGGACAAGACGCTGAAAAGGCTGGCCAAAAACTATTGGTGGGACAAGATGCAATCAGATGTGGCCAAATTATGCAAAACCAGCGACACATGTCAGCGACAAAAATCTCGCCGCACGAGGCCACCCACGCTTTTACAACCGCTCCTTATTCCGATGAACTTCGTCGCCGAGTTACCGGTCATACTCGAGGGATGCGACGCAATCATCGTGGTCGTCGATGGGTTTTTGAAAATGTCCCACTCAATCCCGGGTCGCTGAGGAAACACCGTGACTGTCTCAAAATAACATCGTGCGGCTACACGGCGTACTAAGAACCATCACGAGCGACAGAGACAGTCATTTCACTAGCCGTTCTTGGCGCGAACTGACGACTCGCTACGACAGCATGGTTCAACTTTCAATGGCGTTTCATCGACGGTCAAAACGAGCGAACAAATCAGACGCTCAAACAACTGCTCCAATCGCTGTGCAAACCTCATGGGATGGATTGGGCACAAGAACTCCCCACTGCCGATGCCGCACATTATTCGACAGTTTCCACCACAACAGCTAAAACTCCATTTGAGGTGGTGTATGGCAAACTCCCCGCCACACCAGCAGGACTACAGAGCCGCAGCAACATTCCCATTGTCGGCATACAACATCGAATTTTCACCATTGTCTGGGAGGAAACACGGCAAACCCTGGCGAAGACACAAGCAGCGATAAAGCAAGTAGTTGATCGACATCGCAACGACGACATCTTCATCGCAAGCGACAAAGACCTCATGAGCTCAACGAACATCAAGCTTCGCGGATCTAACTGCTCGAAGCTCAAACCTCGGTGGTTGGGACCGTTTGAGATGGAGCACATGCAAACCCCTGTGGTTGCGCGACTCCAACTCCCTGACACTATGCAAGTTCATCGGGTGTTCTGTATCAGCAGACCCTGGAGAGAACTTCCTAGGCAGAGATGTCCCTCCTCCGCCTCCTGTTCAAGTGGATGAAGACACGGAGTACGTCATCGTGGACATCCTCGGCCATCGACGACAAGGCAAGACGACAGAATATCTCGTCAAGTGGCACGGCTACGACGCCATGCATAACAGCTGGGAACCCTATGACAATCTTCGAGACATCCATCATCTTATCGACGACTACTACCGCCGTCTCCTAGCCACAACTACATGCGCACAGGGATGTCGTGGCTTAAAGAGGGGGAGGTGTTACGGACTTGACGTATAGGAGTCCCTAATCTTCTCGAGTGAGAATTTCTAGTACTACACAAACAGCCCATTGCGTTGCAAGAAGTGCGATATTCACTCCTACGGCCGAGGGCAAACTGGCCAACTGTCTCGCCCTCAGTGGATACTCCAGAACCTTCTGACAGCTTCAACTACCCTCGTGAGCATACGAACAGAAGTGTCACGACCTTTCGGCCGACTTCTTGACGCTTCACGACGAACCTGGATTTAAAAAGATGCATCTCGCATCTTGACCGTCCATTCTCGAAGACCCCCGAATTCTCGGCGGACCTTCTCGAATCCGACCACTCACGAAGCGACTTTGCACATGTCGCTTGACATTCGGCACAACCACCCTGACTATGCTTCATTCCTAACTCATCACTTGTACATACATGTTAGATCATTTCGACACTTGTCATCCAAGTACACTTACCGCATATTATGAATTGCTTGAGTGTGCCAAATTCTAAATCGCGTATTGCCTCGCAACTTCTACCTGTTCACCATCTACGCTTCGTTCGACGTAACATAGTGGAGGCATAAAGATATTAACTGATGTGGAATGGTTCATTTTAAACGTCTAGTAGAATGTTCATAGAGAAAAGAACGACAGGTTTCGTGCATTGTTTTCTAAAAGAAAAATGTGCACTTGTTGCAGTCGCGCACCGGGGGGGCGAGATCCAGCCGACCGTCGCCGCAGGTGTGTGTGTCAATTGTGCCGACGACAGCCACTAGAAAACCACTAGTGTGGTGCATGCGTATGGGGATTCTCACATTTTGCAAGTGGTTTGCGCGAGCGAAACGATGATCCTCCTTACGGACCGACTTGATATCCTGCATGCGGTGTCCATTGCATTCATTGGTCGTCATTAGTGCACCATTGGCGGGAAGTTGTGCATATGAGGATCCGTTCCATCCTGTGTTATCAAAAGAATCCCATTCAAATGTTGAAGCGATGTCGGATTTGCGATGCAATGTAAACATGAGATTTCGGACGCAACCGTGCATATCCTTTTCAGAATGGGAGGAAACGCCACATTCAATACCCAACTCAGGTTTTCAAGTAAATTTTGGTTAGGAATCATGTTCGGCCTAAAGTCACATGGATCGACCCAAGCAGATGTACTTTATTTTTATAGGGATCAAGAAATTTCCACAATTAGTAAAGTGTTGTCTGTAGAGAGACCTCACTCATAATGGAACCCATTATGTACACTTCTTAAATTTCTAAATTTCAGAATATGTTTTTTATTAAGATTTTTTTGAAACACAAGCATCAATTATCGATATCAAGGTGGAAAATGCTGTACAAGAACGTGAATAAAGGGTAAATAATGTAATAAAAATATGATAATAGAGAATTAGGCAAAAGCTACCTGTATACAATTTTAACACGAGTGACAAGCACACCAACTCACTACTTGGAATGCTACATTTACCCACATGGCTTAGAAAGTGCTAAATACATTCACATGCTTGTTGAACCATCGCATACACCCACACAATGAAGAAAATTCCAACCATTAGTCCAGTTACAAAAAAAGCCAAACTACATCATGTAAAAATCGTATAATGTGTGATGTCAACATGTAACATTCACTGTTTTTATTTTTCACAATCATGCATGCAAAAAGGTGAGCTTCTTAACAGTTCTATTAGCATTATTAGGTGTATGCATCCATTTGATTCATGCATGGATACATCCATCATTTTCTAATGGGCCCATGCCTATTAGAATATGAATAATGTAATGCGTTTGACAAGGTGTTCAAATTTACCTATGTATTATGTATGGATATAATCCCCCTAATAAAATTTAAATTACATGTCCTTCACTAAAGACAGTTGAAAAATCAAGGGCGCAACAACTGATGTAGTGGCGTAAGCATGAACAAAGCACGATACATCCATAAGTTAAACATGAAAACAAATATTAGGTGGTGATGCAAGTCATCGATCAAGCAAATTAAGTGGGATGATGTGTCACCCTCAATGTCGCGAGCATCACAATGGAGCAATTAGCCTCTTTTCTTTTGACTCACAAATGACCATTCGCAAGTTCATGGTTTTCTATGTTTATGCAAGCAAATCCCATGTAATAACAAAACACTACATCTACAAATGGGGGTTTCTGAGTTTTAGAAAGGGTAATTTCTTGATTTTTATTGAGTGCAAATCCAGTTTTCAATAATATTTCTCAAAATAAAACCTATTTTCATCCATGAAAACCGCTTTTTATAGCATGGTAGTGCCACTCTGACCTGTCAAATGAGCCATGTGCCTTGAGCGGGGCCACCTTGGACTATGGGCGATGAGACAAATTGGCTTGAGGGTTGGATACCCTCAAGCACTATGGTTTTGGCCTAGTCAACTAAGGATTATGCCGAATTAATTTTGAGGGCATCAGAGCTTCAAGGCTATAATCACACGTTTGGATTACTAGAGATGCCGATGCACCTCTTACTCCTAGTGGGGGGTATTGTACCAAGGTAGTGCCACACGAATCGGTGAAAGGAGCCATGTGGATCAAGTGGGGTCACCAGGGACTGTGGGTGATGAGATGGGATGGCTTAAGGGTCGGGGACCCTTAATAACCACGTTTTTGGCCTAGCAGGTGAAGGATTTTTTCAAGTTTGTTACAATTTAAAACCCTTCCTTAAATGAAACTTGGGGTTTTAGGGTTTTGTTTTTATGTGGGCTCTTAGTAGGCCTTATAGTATCGGGGCCCAAGAGGTTCCCTTTCAACGCATGGGGTGTCTCAACCCCCCGTCTAAAAATCGTTCAAAACATTGTAAAGAAAAGTTTCAAACCCACTAATAAGAGGGTTTATGATTTGTCTTTGATTCGAGACAAAGTATGCATGTTATCACTAGATGGAATGTAGCATCTAAAGAGCGCCTCATTTGGACATAACATGTTTGTTTTGGAGGCTCTTTGGATATAGCATTAGTACAAATTGTAAAAGTCCCAAATTATGATATGGAAAGATTAATGTGTGAAAAATGAATATAGTTATAGTTATTGAGAGTTCCTGTATACATGGTCACTCCCTTGAAATTGCAATGATCGAACCTCATTGAGAGAATATGCGAATGATGTGTTTTTGGGAAATAATTGGATTAAATTAAACCTTTGGTTGGATGTCAGTTGGAAGGCCACCAAATGAGGCTCTAAGGTGATGACACCCTTTAGCCACTTACATGAGAGATAAGATTCCAACCATGAAAACAAGAAGTTAATCTCACTAAGATAGTTATGTTAGGAGGTTAGAATGAATCTCATGTTTCAAAACATTGAAAAAGTTAAGAGATGCTATTAAAAATGTAAAGTTGAAGATTACCATCTATTATGAGTGTTTGTTCACGACCATTTAGACATAATTACGTTCTTGCTCGAACATCCATTAATCATGTTAAAGAGAGATATTGCGGTCAAAATTTGACACTTATTATAAAATATTATTAGAGAATGGGTTGAATGATAGAACAATAGAAATGCAATAGTCTATCAAGAATATCCCATCTTTTGTTTCTGATGAGTTTATTGGCATGTTTGAAAGGAAATTGGACTTATGCATGACTATAGAAAGCATGTGAAGGGGCTCCCTATTTGCTTCGTTTTGCCTTCAATTAGTAGGAATGTTTGAGAACATGTTTTGCCCACGTTCTTTCCCCCTGTCAAACTTGTCCAAATGATTGTGTTTCCTTTGGGGCAAGCACCTCACCAATCGTGGATATTGTACGAAATGAATGGACCTGTATGACACCCATTGGTGTGTCTAGAAAAGGAATGTTGATGCCCAGATTCTCGAAGTCGGGCGGGAAGGAATGACATCGAAAACGATGTACAACTGGATTCATCATTGACAGCAGCAGTCTTTCCAAGAGCGAGTGCTGTCCGATCTGACGGGGCCACCAGGCCTGACGGCACACGAATGCCGGCATGTGGGGTCACACCCGTGGACGCAATCTCCGCATGGTTGGCTCAACCATGCTCGGCTCCAGCATGGTTCGCTCAACCATGGTCGCATGAAGGCATGGTTTCCTCGAACAAGGTTGGGTCAAGCGTGGTTGGCTCAAGCCGATGCGACGATTCCGATGGACGGCATGGGGCATGCTGAACGCCCTGGCATGACTGGGGTGACGTGACGACTGAACGTTCTGATCCCCATATGCACACCATTCTCTCCCACGACTCCAGTCCGCTTGTCAAACCTTGCCGCTGCCACTACCACTGCACTTGTCTGCTACTCGACATCCTACCTCACTGGAGCTTCCCTTTCACCTGAAAGCTCCACCAGATCCGCACGATCGCGTCCTAGGATCTCCCCGGGACCCGCCGGTCCCAAGCCCTTCACGCAAAGCCATGTCCAGGTCCCCCGTGCTCTCTCCTCTCTCATGCTTGTGCACGAGATCGGTCTCCGGCACAATTGCCGCCAAAGCAGCGGTCGCCGGCGCCGGCGACGCCGCCTCCTACGCGCCTCTGCGGCCCTTCCCGCCCCGCACAACTCTTCTTGAAGCCTAACGGTCAGACAAGCGCCGCTGACGCGTCCAGCGCTTTTCCCTCGCGTTTGACCTCTGCCGACCTGGCTTCACCCTCGTGCTGGCGCGTCATCAGCCATGGGTTACCTCGCTGCCGTCGGGGGAAATCTCTCTTCGCCATGGGCTCCGGATGTTACACACCGCCATGCACGTCAGCACAAGTGCATTCGACAGCGCCCTGGCAGTCGGCACCCTACCTCCAGCGCTGCCGGTTCTCTGACGGCCCCGTCCGCGATCCCACTGCTGCTTATGCTTGCTCTGCTGCAGCTGTTTATTGCCGCTGCTCTTTTCGTGTCAGCCGAGGTTGACCTGCCGCTTGCTGTGGAAGGTATTTTGCACCATGCCTCTCCGTTGCCGCGTTGCAGCTCCTTGGCAGCTTCGTTGCCGCTCCCTTGCTGCTCCCCTTGCTGACGTCCGTTTCCGTATGCCTTTCCTCTTTTCTCGTTGCTCACTGCTTCTCACTGCTCGATTTCAATGTAGCCTTTTGCTGCTAATCCGTTGTCTCTTCCCTTGGTCACCGCCTTGCACAACCGCCCACGCCGATTTTTGCCTTCTGAGTGTCGGACATGACCCCTGTGCTCTGTCCACAACTTCCAGTACCGCCGATGGGCTGCCTTTGTAACGCTCTGTCTTTATCAGGGTGTCCATGGGCCCTAGAAGTGTACCAACTCCTTCGTTTTCATCCCTGGATCCATTCTCTCCTTCAGTGACATATCTGCGTTGTACCTGTGCACTATTTGCGCATTCCTCTCTCTCACCATTCTCTTTTCTCCTGCTGACCCCATTGCTTCTCTCTTACTGTCCCCCCTCCTCCCCTTGCTCTGTCCGTCCCACCCCCCCC
>SZWC01001051.1:145550-157213 GCA_023375785.1 Penium margaritaceum
GGAGAACGTTGACAGCTACGGGGACGATGGCAGCATGCTGTCCCCAGTGGGACGGCAGAAACCTTTGAGACTGCAGGTTGCACATGAGCGGAGCCCAAAGCAGCGCCGCCGGCCCACACATGTCAAGGCCCTTAGCTCCAGCATCGTGCACGACTCAGACCTGCCTGGCAGCGTGCCACCCAGCCACGAATCGGGATCGGGAGGTGAGTGGGTGGGCGCAGAAGAGAGTGACGGTGGGGTTGCTGGAAGCTCTTCCGGAAGAAGCGGGCAGGAGCAGCAAGGAGGAGGAGGGTGGGGAGCAGGCACTGGTATGTGGTCCATCAACGGCGGCATTCTCATCCTGGGTCTACTCTCTCGGAGCAGTTTCCTGTTCCACGCGTTCATGGCGCTGGCCTCAGCAGCCAAGCGCTTTCTGTGGGACAACTTCCAGGCACTCCTCTCCGCCTGCGACCTCGTCCTTAACCCCCGCCCAGCCTCTGCAGCCTCCTCATCCTCCTCCTCCACAGGTACGCCCGTGTGTCCTGCGGGGCTGGCAAGTACGCCAAGGCTTTCTTCTGCGGGTCAGGCATCGTTTTTCCTCATGCCCTTCCGTTTGTCCTCGCCTGAGGCGGCAGCGGCAGCGGCGGCATCCTCTGCCAGCTGGCAGCGGCTGCTGCATGCACTGCGGCTGCTGCTGCATGCTCTGCGGCTGCTGTGGGACGCCGTTGTGGGCTCGCTGGGCCCGCAGCTCGGCCCTCAGCACCAGCGCCATGACGCGCACCAGCTCCACCTTCATGACCTGCACGGGGCCCAACTGCAGCAGCAGGCACCTTTTGCGGTGCCAGGCGCGGAACGAGGCAGAGTGGGCTCCAGGAAGTCGCCAGGGCACCGCAGGGCGGGCAGTAGTGTGGCGGGAGAGGAGGAGATTGTGCCATCAGGAGACAGGAGAGCGGGTTTGAGCGGCATGGACGTCCGAAGGGTGACCAGCGTCAACGACCTCCGGGGGGTAGAAGGCATGCTAGGCCGAGACGATGGTCTGACGAGACGAGAGGGTGGGAGGGGAGTGGGAGGCTGGGTGAACGGCGGCGCCGGCATCGACTCCTCGTCCCCACCAGGTCAGGGTGCCGGAGCAGGTGGTGGGAGTGGGGAGGGTTTTCAGCGGCTTCAGCAGCAGCTGGAGCATCAAGAGGGGTTGGCCAGCAGGCTTGTGTCTCCTGATGCATCCGCCGTGTCAGCCGCACCAGAGGTCTTGCTCAGGGGACAGACGTTCAAGCACAGGTGATAAAAAGAAACTGATTGTGGGGGAAAATTCTGTGGTGCCAGATCGTCCCCCCCCCCCAACCCCGCCCCCTTCTTTTTCTCTGTTTCTCCTTCGACCTCCGCACACCAGCACCGCGGATTGGAGAAAGAAAAGCACGGCTTTGTAGAGCTTCACGCGCTGATGACGATGGGGTCGAAATTGGCCTCTGTGAATAGACACATCCTCCCTTGCATTCAGAAGCCAGCATGTGAAGATCATGGCATGTCTGCCTTGCCCGACGGACATGCCATGCTACGGACAGCCAGCTTGAATCAGTCTTCTCGCGTCCGCCGCTGCAGCCGCTGTCGTCGTCGTTGTCGCTGCCGCCGCCGCCGCCATCGTCGTCGTCGTCGCTGCCGTCGTCGTCGTCGTCGTCGTCGTCGCTGCCGTCGTCGCTGTCGCTGAGTCGTCGCCGTGGCCGTCGCCATGGCCGTCGCCATCGCCGTCGCCGTCACCGTCGCCGTCGCCGTCGCCGTCGCCGTCGCCGTCGTCGTCGTCTTCGTCTTCGTCTTCGTCTTCATCGTCGTCGTCGTCTCCGTTGTTGTCCTCGTCGTGGTCCTCGTCGTTGTCATCGTCGTCGTTATCATCGTCGTCCTCGTTGTTGTCCTCAGCGTCGTCGTCCTCGTCATCGTCATCATCGTCATCGTCGTTGTAGTGGTCATCCTCTCCCTCACCCTCACCCTCATCCTCGCTTGCCTTGGTCCTCACCCTTGCCCTTACCCTTGCCCCCGCCCTTTCTCTAGCCTTTTCCCTCGCCCTCGCACTCATAGACGTCGGAGGACTGGTTATCCTCTCCCTTGCCCTTGCCCTCGCCCTCAACCTCGCCCTCGCCGGCGCCCTCGCCTTCGCCCTCGCCGTCGCCCTCGCCTTCGCCCTCGCCGTCGCCCTCGCCTTCGCCCTCGCCGTCGCCCTCGCCTTCGCCCTCGCCGTCGCCCTCGCCTTCGCCCTCGCCGTCGCCCTCGCCTTCGCCCTCGCCGTCGCCCTCGCCTTCGCCCTCGCCGTCGCCCTCGCCTTCGCCCTCGCCGTCGCCCTCGCCTTCGCCCTCGCCGTCGCCCTCGCCTTCGCCCTCGCCGTCGCCCTCGCCTTCGCCCTCGCCGTCGCCCTCGCCTTCGCCCTCGCCGTCGCCCTCGCCTTCGCCCTCGCCGTCGCCCTCGCCTTCGCCCTCGCCGTCGCCCTCGCCTTCGCCCTCGCCGTCGCCCTCGCCTTCGCCCTCGCCGTCGCCCTCGCCTTCGCCCTCGCCGTCGCCCTCGCCTTCGCCCTCGCCGTCGCCCTCGCCTTCGCCCTCGCCGTCGCCCTCGCCTTCGCCCTCGCCGTCGCCCTCGCCTTCGCCCTCGCCGTCGCCCTCGCCTTCGCCCTCGCCGTCGCCCTCGCCTTCGCCCTCGCCGTCGCCCTCGCCTTCGCCCTCGCCGTCGCCCTCGCCTTCGCCCTCGCCGTCGCCCTCGCCTTCGCCCTCGCCGTCGCCCTCGCCTTCGCCCTCGCCGTCGCCCTCGCCTTCGCCCTCGCCGTCGCCCTCGCCTTCGCCCTCGCCGTCGCCCTCGCCTTCGCCCTCGCCGTCGCCCTCGCCTTCGCCCTCGCCGTCGCCCTCGCCTTCGCCCTCGCCGTCGCCCTCGCCTTCGCCCTCGCCGTCGCCCTCGCCTTCGCCCTCGCCGTCGCCCTCGCCTTCGCCCTCGCCGTCGCCCTCGCCTTCGCCCTCGCCGTCGCCCTCGCCTTCGCCCTCGCCGTCGCCCTCGCCTTCGCCCTCGCCGTCGCCCTCGCCTTCGCCCTCGCCGTCGCCCTCGCCTTCGCCCTCGCCGTCGCCCTCGCCTTCGCCCTCGCCGTCGCCCTCGCCTTCGCCCTCGCCGTCGCCCTCGCCTTCGCCCTCGCCGTCGCCCTCGCCTTCGCCCTCGCCGTCGCCCTCGCCTTCGCCCTCGCCGTCGCCCTCGCCTTCGCCCTCGCCGTCGCCCTCGCCTTCGCCCTCGCCGTCGCCCTCGCCTTCGCCCTCGCCGTCGCCCTCGCCTTCGCCCTCGCCGTCGCCCTCGCCTTCGCCCTCGCCGTCGCCCTCGCCTTCGCCCTCGCCGTCGCCCTCGCCTTCGCCCTCGCCGTCGCCCTCGCCTTCGCCCTCGCCGTCGCCCTCGCCTTCGCCCTCGCCGTCGCCCTCGCCTTCGCCCTCGCCGTCGCCCTCGCCTTCGCCCTCGCCGTCGCCCTCGCCTTCGCCCTCGCCGTCGCCCTCGCCTTCGCCCTCGCCGTCGCCCTCGCCTTCGCCCTCGCCGTCGCCCTCGCCTTCGCCCTCGCCGTCGCCCTCGCCTTCGCCCTCGCCGTCGCCCTCGCCTTCGCCCTCGCCGTCGCCCTCGCCTTCGCCCTCGCCGTCGCCCTCGCCTTCGCCCTCGCCGTCGCCCTCGCCTTCGCCCTCGCCGTCGCCCTCGCCTTCGCCCTCGCCGTCGCCCTCGCCTTCGCCCTCGCCGTCGCCCTCGCCTTCGCCCTCGCCGTCGCCCTCGCCTTCGCCCTCGCCGTCGCCCTCGCCTTCGCCCTCGCCGTCGCCCTCGCCTTCGCCCTCGCCGTCGCCCTCGCCTTCGCCCTCGCCGTCGCCCTCGCCTTCGCCCTCGCCGTCGCCCTCGCCTTCGCCCTCGCCGTCGCCCTCGCCTTCGCCCTCGCCGTCGCCCTCGCCTTCGCCCTCGCCGTCGCCCTCGCCTTCGCCCTCGCCGTCGCCCTCGCCTTCGCCCTCGCCGTCGCCCTCGCCTTCGCCCTCGCCGTCGCCCTCGCCTTCGCCCTCGCCGTCGCCCTCGCCTTCGCCCTCGCCGTCGCCCTCGCCTTCGCCCTCGCCGTCGCCCTCGCCTTCGCCCTCGCCGTCGCCCTCGCCTTCGCCCTCGCCGTCGCCCTCGCCTTCGCCCTCGCCGTCGCCCTCGCCTTCGCCCTCGCCGTCGCCCTCGCCTTCGCCCTCGCCGTCGCCCTCGCCTTCGCCCTCGCCGTCGCCCTCGCCTTCGCCCTCGCCGTCGCCCTCGCCTTCGCCCTCGCCGTCGCCCTCGCCTTCGCCCTCGCCGTCGCCCTCGCCTTCGCCCTCGCCGTCGCCCTCGCCTTCGCCCTCGCCGTCGCCCTCGCCTTCGCCCTCGCCGTCGCCCTCGCCTTCGCCCTCGCCGTCGCCCTCGCCTTCGCCCTCGCCGTCGCCCTCGCCTTCGCCCTCGCCGTCGCCCTCGCCTTCGCCCTCGCCGTCGCCCTCGCCTTCGCCCTCGCCGTCGCCCTCGCCTTCGCCCTCGCCGTCGCCCTCGCCTTCGCCCTCGCCGTCGCCCTCGCCTTCGCCCTCGCCGTCGCCCTCGCCTTCGCCCTCGCCGTCGCCCTCGCCTTCGCCCTCGCCGTCGCCCTCGCCTTCGCCCTCGCCGTCGCCCTCGCCTTCGCCCTCGCCGTCGCCCTCGCCTTCGCCCTCGCCGTCGCCCTCGCCTTCGCCCTCGCCGTCGCCCTCGCCTTCGCCCTCGCCGTCGCCCTCGCCTTCGCCCTCGCCGTCGCCCTCGCCTTCGCCCTCGCCGTCGCCCTCGCCTTCGCCCTCGCCGTCGCCCTCGCCTTCGCCCTCGCCGTCGCCCTCGCCTTCGCCCTCGCCGTCGCCCTCGCCTTCGCCCTCGCCGTCGCCCTCGCCTTCGCCCTCGCCGTCGCCCTCGCCTTCGCCCTCGCCGTCGCCCTCGCCTTCGCCCTCGCCGTCGCCCTCGCCTTCGCCCTCGCCGTCGCCCTCGCCTTCGCCCTCGCCGTCGCCCTCGCCTTCGCCCTCGCCGTCGCCCTCGCCTTCGCCCTCGCCGTCGCCCTCGCCTTCGCCCTCGCCGTCGCCCTCGCCTTCGCCCTCGCCGTCGCCCTCGCCTTCGCCCTCGCCGTCGCCCTCGCCTTCGCCCTCGCCGTCGCCCTCGCCTTCGCCCTCGCCGTCGCCCTCGCCTTCGCCCTCGCCGTCGCCCTCGCCTTCGCCCTCGCCGTCGCCCTCGCCTTCGCCCTCGCCGTCGCCCTCGCCTTCGCCCTCGCCGTCGCCCTCGCCTTCGCCCTCGCCGTCGCCCTCGCCTTCGCCCTCGCCGTCGCCCTCGCCTTCGCCCTCGCCGTCGCCCTCGCCTTCGCCCTCGCCGTCGCCCTCGCCTTCGCCCTCGCCGTCGCCCTCGCCTTCGCCCTCGCCGTCGCCCTCGCCTTCGCCCTCGCCGTCGCCCTCGCCTTCGCCCTCGCCGTCGCCCTCGCCTTCGCCCTCGCCGTCGCCCTCGCCTTCGCCCTCGCCGTCGCCCTCGCCTTCGCCCTCGCCGTCGCCCTCGCCTTCGCCCTCGCCGTCGCCCTCGCCTTCGCCCTCGCCGTCGCCCTCGCCTTCGCCCTCGCCGTCGCCCTCGCCTTCGCCCTCGCCGTCGCCCTCGCCTTCGCCCTCGCCGTCGCCCTCGCCTTCGCCCTCGCCGTCGCCCTCGCCTTCGCCCTCGCCGTCGGCCTTGTCCTTGCCCTTGCCCTCGCCCTCGCTTGCCCTCGTCCTCGCTTGCCTCGCCCTCGCCCTCGCCCTCGCCCTCGCCCTCGCCCTCGCCCTCGCCCTCGCCCTCGCCCTCGCTTGCCCTCGCCCTCGGCCTTGCCTTCACACTTGGCCCCCACCGTCGCCCTCTTCCTTGTCCTCATCCTCGTTGTTGCCGTCCTCGTCCTGGTCCTACTCCTCGCTGTCGTCGAAACTCATGTCATCCTCATTGTCATCGTCATCGTCATCGACATTGTGGTCGCCGCCGCCGTCTCCACCGCTGCTGCCACAGCCGCCGCCGCTGCCGCTGCCGCCGTCACCGTCCTTGTTGTCATCGTTGTCGTCATTGTCAAAGTCGTGGTTGTTGTGGCCTCCGCTGCAGCTGCTGCTGCTGCGTTGACAGCAGCCGCTGCAACCGCCTTCACCAGCCAGGCACCACTGCTTCCTTGCCCCCGCCAATGCTGTCGACGTGTTGCCGTACTGGTGGTCACACTGCCGCCGGTGCTGATTCTGCTGCCACATCCGTTTCTGTCACCGTTGCTATTTCTGCCCCATCCTCCCTCGCCCTCTTCCTCCTCCCCCTCCTCCTGCTGCTGCTGCTGCTACTGCTGCTGTTGCTGTCGCTTTTGTCGCTGGAACTGCTGTGGTTTTGCCGGTGTTTCCTTTGGTATTGTTGTTGCTGCTGGTGGTGCTTTCTGGACTGGCAGGGACGTCGGCTGGCGCCTGACGTTGGAGGGCAAGGAGATGCGAGTGAAGAACGGTGCTGAAGCTTCTGAGTTTGTTCTGCGTGTGATTGTTGCAGGTGCAATGCAGAAGAGTGTGATGTGCGTTTCGACCGCTGGTTCTCGGTCAGCGGGCTGCGCGACCGCATCCAGAAGCATTTCTGCCGTGACTGTCAGCGCGTTTACTGTGCCAAGCACACGCGCATCTCCCCCCACAGCCGCCACACCCAGTGCAGCCTTGACAGCCAGTGCCTCTGCTTCGCCTGCTTCGGGCGACTGCCGCTGGCGCTGCAGCTGCAGGCCGAGCGCATCAACAAGCTTGCAGTGGGGCAGCAGGTAGGGAAGGCGTTGCAGCAGCAGCAGCTCGGCTTGCGGCCCGACGATCCTGGCATGCTGTTCTCCGGTGCCAGCACTAGCGGGCCTGCAGTTAGCCGCAGCGTAAGCAGCAGCACTACCGGAAGCACCAGTAGCAGTGTCAGCAGCGGTGGCTGGAGTGCATTCAGTCTCCTCAGCAGCAGCAGTCGCTCGGGTGATGGAAGCAGCAGCATCAGCGGGCACGAGGGGACACACGGCGCAGGTCCCAGCAAAGCTGTTGCCACCAAGGTCTTTGGATTCTTCAGCTCCTCGACTTCAGGTTTGTCTCGAGGGGAGGGTGCGGAAGTTGCGGAAGATGGTGACGCGGGAGGTGGTGAAAGTGCAGGAGGTGGCGAGCAAGGAGGAAGGCCGATCGATGCCGGTCTCTCCCCCACCCCTCTGTCCGCAGCCGATGGGGCTGTGCAGGCGGTCAGCACTTCCGCGGGGTCCATGCTCATAGAACGTCTGCAGCGACAGGAGGCTGGGACAGCCTCTTCTTTTGGGGGCTCGCTGCCGCCATCCCCGCCAATTAGTTCCGCAGCTCTCAGCACAGCAGGCAGGGCTTCTTCAAAAGTAGGCCGTTTGCTGTCGCCGTCCCATGGCTCCTTGAGTGCAGCAGCAGCAGCAGGGCCGCAGCTGCGGGATCATTACACTGGCATTCACAAAAGCTCTAGCGAAGACGCTCTTCGCGGTCGCAGATTCACCCGACACCACAGCAGCAGCCGTAGCCCCCCAAGGCGAGGGAGATTGCAGGAGAAACACGATCTAGGAGGGGAGGAGGGAGGCGGTCCAGAGGATGAGGAGGAGGAAGAAGATGGAGGGGCGAAGCAGAGAGCAGAGAGGAGGGTGGCAGCAGGGGGTATTTCGCCACTAAGTAGTCACAGTGAAGCATCCTCGAGTGAGGAGGGTAGGGTGACGGAGGAGGGCAGCTCCAGCAGTTCACGCAGGACAAGGGAAACTGTTGTGAGGAGCCATGGTGTAGCTACCAGCATCGGCAGTGCCAGTGGTGTGGCTGACGTCCTTGGAGGCAGCAATGGTGGCAATGGAGGCAGCAGCAGCACAAGCCGATTTGCTGTCCGCAAAATCGCCTCCAGCTATGCCATTCGACCGAGTGCTCTGAACCTCTCTGCACCAGGCAACGGCAAAGCAGGCATGCTGGAGGGGAGCACCGAGATTGGCGCAGGAGAGCGACAGCAACATCAGCTGCAGCAGCAGCGCAAAGGGAGTAGCACATGGCAGCAGCTAATGCCAAGCCTGTTCCAACAGACAGTCCCCAGGTCGAAAACACCCTCGCCGTCTTCCTCGTTCACCAGTGACTCCGGTGCTGCTGGATCACAGGGTTTCCTGGGGCAGGAGGAGGCAGGAGAAGAGGTGGAGTTTGAGGGAAAGGAGAACCAGGAAGAGCCTGAAGGGGTGGAAATTGCAAGCAAAGAGCGGCAGCAGCAACAGAGAATTCAGCAGTCATGGTCTGGCAGGACACGGGGACGAGCAGCAGCAGGAACAGCAGCATCAGCAGCAGTACGAGCAGCACCAGCAGCTGGTGCAACAACGGCAGAATCACTGCCATCAGCACCAGCACCAGCAGCACCAGCACCAGCAGCAATGGCTCATCCACAGGTGGGAACGGTGGCAACCAAGTCTTGCAGGAGTGAACAGTGTCGTTCCAGCGGCGACCCTTGCAGCTGCTCTCTTGCTGATGGCTCCTCTCCAGCCGAAGAAGCTGAAGGAGTCGGACGCCTGATGGTCCCCTTGAGTTGCAGGAAGACACCAGCCGCATCCCCAGCAGCAGCAGCAGCTGCAGCAGGAGCAGGAGGTACAGGGTTACCAGAGTCTGCTATGCTGGACGATGGAATAGACTGGGATCGAGTGGCGAGCTGCGAAAGCCGAGCGCCTAGCCTCAACCGCAGCTCCTCTCTTCGGCAGCACAGGCTGCCAGATGCTGGCGATGCTGCAGACAGTGTTGCTGTGCCTGGTGCAGGATGGGTGGAGCAAGCGACAGCGGTTGCAGCAGAACCTGCCACGGCAGGGAACCTTGACAGAGCAAGGCCAGCCAAGGACAGAATGCTGCGGCTTGGTGTGGAACCATTCCGTTCATCCTCCTCGTCCTCTTCTTCTGCAGCGTCGTCCACTGCTGGATCATCTAACCGCTGCATCCGTGGTGACTGGAAGGGGAAGCGCAGGGCGACTGCTGGCGTCAGCGGCGCTGCTTCTGAGCAGCAGCAGCAGCAGCAGCAGCAGAACCAGCACAGTCTTCGCCGCAATGGGAGTCACCAGCGCTGCGTCTCGCACGGAGGGGAGGGTGCTGAAATCAGCGGGAAGGGTGCGAGGACATGGCCCAGGGCAGGCGGAGGGCCAAGCAGCAGGGGCAGTACATTTGTGGAAGCGGATGGTGCGGTCGTGGTGTTAGGGGATGGCGTGTGCGCTTCCGACAGCTGCACCGAGTCCGCTGCTCCTGGTGCAGGTGCTCCAAGGTTGCCTGCACAGTCCCCCCTCCCCTCGGGTGACCAGCGAAGCCCGAGTCCTGTCGCCCTCTCCAACGGGAAGAGACAGCAATGGCGGCAGCCTCAGCAGCCGCTGCAGCAAAGCCAGCAGGAGGCGCAGCAGGCACAGGCTGGCCTTCCAGCTACGTTGCTAGCCAAGGTGAAAGGTTTCCTGCCCATTTCTCGAAGCCAGAACGAAACGAGTCTGGATTATGGCGCCAACCGCACTAAAGCACATAATGTGCCGTCACCGCAACGCCCAGATGAACAGCAGCCTGCTTCAAAAGCTGGTGCAGCAGCAGCACCAGCTGCTGCCGCTACTTCTGGTGCAGGATCCGAAGGAGTAGCAGGAGGTGCCACCTTGACCATTGCACCACCCACATCCCCACAGTTGTAGTTGTAGATGGTTACCGTGTGCCCTCAAACACCCAGTTAGACTCCGACTACATGACCTCAAGCATTTGGGTATGGTCCACACCACATGGAGAAACTAGTATGTGTCCCCATTTCTGTCAGCCTTAGCTGACACAATTGTTTTATTTCATTTCCAACAATGTGACATGAGTGTTGTGGCCAATTGGAGTGCAATATCATTGAACTTGGGGGGTGGTTTCGGCTCCTTCTCAACGACTTTTTCTGTTTATGCTGCACAGAGATTTTTCTGAGTGTTTTTTTTTTGGGGTTAAAACTGGACTGACATATGGTGGAAAACTTCAGTGCAGTGCGAAAAACATAGACCCTTTTGCTGGGACTTCTTGGCACTGAGAATCAGTTTCTTCTCAGGTCTGACACACACGGAAGGTCTGACACATAGTTACTTGATCCCACAGGAATGTGGAGTTTCCCAGGATCTGTGGAACAACTGATTGCGGTGAGAATGAGCGAAGAAGGGGATGAAGTCTGAATTGTTGCACTGCCTGAAAGCTGTGCGAGCATGATGATTGCGTGCAGTGAGAATGTCATACCGTATTACCGCAGTCAATTGCAACTAACATGATTTGTAAGCATTTCCAAACCGGGTACTTTATCCCTTTCTGTCCTGTTCTGTAATGGTAGAAAACTCAGTCGATTTGGTTGTTGAAAGAAGGCGGAAAAAAATATCGGCTGGAGACTAGTCCGAGCATATGTCCGTCGCGAGCGCAAGTGACGCTTGGACGTCGATAACGTCCAAGAGTCGGACTTTGCAGATCTGCTTGCTCGAGTTCAAGTGAGCACATGCGGTCGCCCCAACGCTCGACTCCTTGGAGTCCTGGAAAGTGCCTCCGCAAACTTGACGCGTGCTTCCAATTTTCATGGGCGTGAACTCACTACATCCGATACCAAAACGGTATGTAATTCGTTCCAAGTTGTTCGAAATAGCCTAAGAAAAACACCTTTGTGAAAACACTTGCAAATGACTGCGGCAATACGGTAGTTGATGTGGTCACCGCGCATTGCCTCATGTGACCGTAGCGACAGGATCCGCACTCGCGCCGGGCCGTGCTACCCGAGCGTCAGCTCAGGCAGATTCAGATGATACGGAGACAGCACATGGCGTGGAGTCTGACCCCGACATGGCGTTCATGGTTGAGAGTTGCCTTTCATCGTCCAGGTTGGATCCAGATCTTCCACAGCAGCAGGTGACATCAGGAGGAGCGCAGACACGGCGTCCTTGGACGNAACAACAATGGGAGACCCCTCCAAGTTCTAGGCCCCCCCCAGCTCTGTAGAGCTTGTTACTCAGTTCATCAGCCAATCAGAAAATAGCTCAGTTCAGGCTGGCAGGTTTTCTCGGTGAGGCCTGCCAGGCAGCCGACAGCCCAAAACCCGGGCGTCGCCCGTTTTGCCTGAAAACTGGACCATACCATAATAACGACGCTGCGAACGCAGTCGTGCGGTCAGAAACAGCTAGAAAAATAGTAGCAAGGAGTTATGGCTGCCCGAACCCAGGCAGTGCCTACGATGGTCCATGATGCCGAAAAGGGCCATGCAACATGCAACAAACATCCTAGGCAGAGCATGACGACACGGACGCATGGGACGCGCTGGACGCATGCAGACAGCAACTGCGGTGGCAGCGACCGCCGGCAGCACGACCGCCGAGGAGGCCTGCCGATGGAGCTGAGCACGTCGCCGGAGAGAGGAGGCTCCAGCGAACTGCGAGAAGACCTCAGCGTGCGTCGGCTCCACCGGACGACACTCCATCAGCGTCGAGTCTCGCCGTCAGTCATCTGCACGCCGATGTACACAAGCCGGGAGGACACAACAGAGCACAATGAGAGATGTGCAAAAACCAACACTCCCCCATGACTCACAGGCGTAGTGCACATGGGCGGACAGGGACACGGTCAACATCCAGACTCCCCCAGGGCATGCAGAGACGCAGGCAGAGATAAAGAGAGAGCCACTCACGGACGTAC
>SZWC01001051.1:161518-177783 GCA_023375785.1 Penium margaritaceum
GCGGCTGTCGGCGGGACAGCCGGAGCTGCCGAAGTGGCAGAGCTGCTGGACGAAGTCGGAGTGTCGGGACCAGCAGCAGCGACGGCGGCAGAGGCGAGGCGGCGCTCCCGCTGACGGCGCATAGTGGCGATGACGCGCGCCTCGTCCGTCGGGAGGGGGCACGTGTACCACCCGTGCCCGGGCTGACCACAGTTGTGGCAGACCGAGCCACCACTGCTGGACCCGGTCGACGACTGCTGCTGCTGCTGCTGCGGCGGACCTTTGCCTTTCTTGTTGCGGTTCTTCTTCTTCTTCCTCGAAGGCGACGAGGTAGCTGTGGCAGGGGAGGAGACAGCCACGGAGGCAACGGCAGGGGAGGCGACGGCAGGGGAAGCAAGTGCCTCCGTGCGATGGAGCTGAGACTCCTGGTGAGCTTCCTCAATGCGGAGGAAGAGTTCGTATGCCCAGGGCATGAGAGTGCCCTGGGCCGCCATGGTGGAGAGGACGTCCTGGGGATAGTGGACGAAGACGTCCGCGTACGCACTGGTGGCGCCGCGCTTGATGGTGAGGAGCGCGGACAGAGGGTGCGGAGCAGACTTGCCGAGACGACGAAGGATGTCCTCCGCCCGCTGCCAGTAGGCAGTGACTGTCTCGGTCTCCCCCATGTGCAGGGAGTTGAACTCCCGAAGCAGACGGCTGATCTCAGCGTCGCTGGACAGGCGATGGGGCCTGGTGAGGACGTGCCATGCAGCTGCAGGGTCAGGGATGGCGCCAGCGGTGAAGTCGCCGAGGAAGGGCTCCAGGGCAAGGCGGGAAGCGGGGGGGGCGACTGGGACAAGGGCGCGGACGGCGCGACCAGCGTCATACAGCTGATCGGCCTGGGTGGAGTCATAAGGCAGGGTGTAGTAGGCCCACAGACCTTCACCCTGCGCCCAGATCCGGAAGCTGAGCTCCCAGCTCCGGAACTGCTCGCCGCTCTGAAGCGGCGGCGGAGGTGTCTCAAAGTCCTTGACACAACTGTGTTAAAACTGTGTTCGAGACACAAAACCAACACTCCCCCATGACCCACAGCCGACACACACAGCACACGCGCACGATCGTCACAAGATGTGACAAGCACAACTGTACACGAACTCGCACATGGGCAACGACTCAACTGGGAGCATTGCGACAGCACAACAAGCCAACGGCATGGACTGCAGCCTTGAAGATGTTGCTGCTGAGCGCCTTTGTAAGGAAGTCAGCTCTCTGCTGTCGAGTGTCGACCCAGACGATCTGGACATCACCTGCAGCCACTCTCTCGCGCACAAAATGATGCTCAACATTGATGTGCTTGGTGCGAGTGTGATGCATGCCGTCGTGCTCAGCAATGGCCTTAGTGCTTTGATTGTCGCAGCGCAGAGTGATGCGAATGGGTACACGCAGCTGCTGGAACAGGCGACAAAGCCAAATGCTCTCACAAGTGCCCGCCCCAAGTGCAACATACTCAGCCTCACTAGAACTGCGAGCAACGCAACCCTGCTTGCCACTCTTCCACGACACTGCGGTACCGCCAACGAGAAAGATGTAGCCAGTGCGACTGCGAGCATCAGCATCACGGGCCCAGTCACTGTCTGTGTATCCGTCAATCACCACTGACGGTTGTGCTCTGTAGCAAAGACCAGTGTGAGCTGTGGACACAGCGTACCTGACAACGCGCAGAGCAGCCTCTAAATGTCGTGCTCGCGGACACTGTGAGAACGGTGCCAGGAAATTCACAGCAAAGGCAACATCCGCCCTGGTTGTTGTCGCCAGGTACATGAGCGAGCCAATCACACGAAGGTAGTCTGTCACGTCAACTGGCTCCCCCAGCTTTGACACGTCCAGTGTTTTCAGCAGTCTCTGTCCTGCTGGGGTCATGGGCGTAGAAGCTGTAGGCACTGTCTCGAGGAGTGGGGCGAAGCGCTCCCCCAGGCTGCGCACATAGGCAGGCTGGTGAACGTGAAGCACACGGCGAGAGCGATCTCGCTCCAGCTCCATGCCCATGAAGACACGAGCCGGCCCTAAGTCCTTCATCTTGTACGTGGACTGTAGGAGTGCCTTCACCGACCGCACAGCCTCTTGACTAGGTGATGCTATGAGCAAGTCATCCACATAGACAAGGACAGCAACGAAAGGGACTGACGGAGGAGTGACAAAGAGTGAGGGGTCAACAGAGCTACGTTGGTAGCCACCCTTTTGAAGTGTGGACGTGATCTCCTGATTCCAGCACCGAGGCGACTGCTTCAGACCATAGAGGGCCTTTCGCAGCCGCCACACTCTGTCGGTGCCATCGGAGAACCCAGGGGGCTAAACCATGTAAATCTCCTCGTCTAGCTGACCATGCAAGAAAGCATTGTTGACATCCATCTGCTCCAGCTCCCAGTCATGTTGGGCGACTAGACTCAGCAAAGCTCGAGCCGTGGTGTAACGGCCAACTGGCGCGAATGTTTCGTCAAAGTCAATGCCAGGGACTTGGGAGAACCCCTTGGCCGTGAGACGAGCTTTGTACTTGTCCAGTGTGCCATCCGGTTTGTACTTGCGCCGGAAGACCCACCGCGCATCAATGGCTTTGCGCCCTGGTGGTAGGTCGACCAGCTCGTACACAGCATGGTCGTCGAGAGCTTTGAGCTCGTCGCGCATGGTGGCTTCCCACTGCTGAGCATCGGGAGCCGCACGTGCCTGCCGCGCCGTAGTAGGCTCAGGTGACGGTGAGGTGGTACTAGTGGTCGCATGACACTCAGCAACTGTGTCAGCGGCAACAGCAGCGACGGCACGTGCGTGCTCGGAGACAAGCAGAGCATACCCTAGAGAAGAGCTGGGATGAACGATACCGGTAGCAAGACCCAAGGCATCCATGCCCGTCGGAACAACGGGGGACTGAGCTGTCTGTTCCCGAGAGGGTCGGGCGGATGTCGTAGGGACACTGGAGGTGCGGTGGGGAAGTGCACGGAGACGCCCACCTCGGATAAAGGGTGAGATGGGCGCTTGTCCAGTGGGCTCTGCTGCCCGAGGAGGGTCAGCCACAGCTGGAGAGGCTGGAGAGACGGGTGGCGACGCAGACGTGGGTGTCGAATCAGACACATCTGGGGAGACTGGAGTGCTTGACGAGCTAGACGACGAGGACGGGAGGGATAGCAAGGCAGGTGGGGACATCGAGTCTGACGACTGAGGGAGAGTCGAGGGTGCCGGCTGCGAGGGCGCAGCCGGAGGAACGGAGGGTGGGACCGGACCGACTTCCCCCCCCCAGCCGAGAGAGTGGGAGAAGGGAGGCAGCGGACGAGAGACGACCAAGGTCACGAAGAAAGACAGACTCAAAGAACAAGGCGTCGCGGGACTCGATCACCCGCTGGCGCACTGGGTCCCAAAACCGCCAGGCTTTGGATTGGGAGGAGACACCCAAGAAGGGGCACAAACGACCCCGAGGGGAGAGCTTGCCATCACGAAGATCGTCAGGCAGCCAAACAGAAGCAATACAGCCCAAGACACGGGCAAGACGGAGATCGGCACGAGTGCCGGACCAGCGCTCGAAAGGGGTAATGGAGCGAGGGAGAGGGCCGTGCGGGACCCGATTCCACACCCAGGTCATGTAGCTCATGGCCTCGAAGGCAAAGAGCGAGGGAAGACCAGACTCGGACAGAAGAGTCCGAACACCATCGGCGAGGGTCCGGTTCCAACGCTCAGAGACCCCATTTTGCTGGGGTGTGTAGGGAACAGAAGTCTCCAGACACACCCCTTTAGACGTGAGAAAACGGGCGGTGGGGCCAAGGAACTCACCGCCGCGGTCACTGTAGAACACCCGCAGGGATCGCTGACAGGCCCACTCAGCCTGAGCAAGCCAGGTCTCGATGGTGGGACAGACATCGCTCTTATGGTGGAGGGCGAAGACCCAACAAAAGCGGGAGAAGTCATCCGTGAGGCACAAGATGTATCGGCCAACATCACCAAGGAGGTCATGGGGAAGCGGGCCCATGCCGTCCGCGTGCACACGGTCAAGGGGATGACTGGACTGAGACTCAGAATCAGAGAAGGGAGCACGATGCATTTTACCCTGGGCACAGTCAAGACAGTCAGCAGGGCAGGGAGCAGGGAAGGTGGACGGAGACAAGCCCAAGGCAGGTTGAAGACGGAGCATGCTAGAGACAGCATCCGTGTGGACATGAGCAAGACGGCGATGCAATAGGCAGACAAGGTCGGGAGAGAGAGAAGGAGCGACATGGGCAAGTGCGGTGCCGACAGAGGGAGCAGAGGAAGCGAACAGGGGCACACGATACAACTTGTCACATTTGACTCCACGCAGGACAACGCGACCAGTGGGACACATGCGGACTGTGGCAACACCGCGACTAGCAGTGAAGTCCATGTCCTGAGTATCAAGAGAAGGCACCGACAGCAGGCTGAGTTCCAGGGAAGGAACGTACAGAACGTCAGGAAGGTACAGAACGCCAGAGGGACCAACAAAACGAACGACACCGACACCATGAACGGGACGCAACTGGCCTGACCCTGTACGAACATAGCGCACAGACCCAGCAGGGCCAAGAGAGACGAACGAGGAGCGCACAGAGGTCATGTGGTGGGTGGCTCCGGAATCCAAGATCCAGAAGCCACCTGACTGGCGTACAGTGGGGAGGACTCCACAGGTAGCCACAGTGCCAACAGGGGGAACGGGACAGGACGACAGAGCACATGTAGCGAGACAACGTTGGAGAACGACAGACTGCCAATGCTCAATCCACGGAACGGAGGGAGACAAGGACCCAAGCACGTGCCCTGGGGGGTCACCACGAAGCACTGAGTCGGACTGACACATGGGACCACTGGCCAGCGAAGCAACACCCTCACCTCCCTGATCGCGAAGGCGNAGCCACAGTGCCAACAGGGGGAACGGGACAGGACGACGGAGCACAGGCAGCGAGACAACGTGGGAGAACGACAGACTGCCAATGCTCAATCCACGGAACGGAGGGAGACAAGGACCCAAGCACGTGCCCTGGGGGGTCACCACGAAGCACTGAGTCGGACTGACACATGGGACCACTGGCCAGCGAAGCAACACCCTCACCTCCCTGATCGCGAAGGCGTAGAAGCTGGAGAAGGGACTGCTCCAGCTGCCGCTCGCCATCACCCGCGACAGAAGCAGCTGGAGCCGGGGTCGAAGCGCCCGAGGAAGACGGGAACCATGGCGGGACGGTGTAGGCCGGTGAAGGAGGCGCGGCGTAGGACGGTGCACCATATGGAGGGGGCCAACCCCATGGATATGGGAGGAGAGGCGAGACAGGAGGCAGCCCGGCAGTGGCGTAGACGTGCGCAGACGATGGGATGGCCGATGAAGAGGAGGACGCGGCACCAGAAGAGGAGGAAGATGCGGAAGTGCCGCCAGAGGTGCGAGCCCAATGGGCGCGCATGGCACGGGCAAGGCGCAGGTCATCTGGTGGAGCAGGGCACGCGCGGGTGGAGTGCTCGGCAGAGCCACAGTTCCAGCAGACCACAGCACCAGAGACACGAGGAGCTGAGGTGGCCTTCTCTTTGCCCTTGCCTTTGCCTTTGTTCTTGCCCTTGCCCTGACCATGACCCTGAGAGGAGAGGGCAGTGGCCGTAAAGGACATGGAGGAAGCAGATGCAGTAGGAGTCGAGGAGGAAGAAGAAGGTGAGGGGACTGTAGTGAGCGCAGCGACACCGGCGACGGAGGAGCGGTGGAGCCGCTTGTTCTGGAGGCTGGTCCACCAGTCGGTGAGGTACTCAGCACTGAAGTCCCACAGGGCGCCAACCCCAGGGGGAGAGCGGGGGGGAACAGGCTGAGAGGCAAGACGTTGAAGTTCGTCGGCTTTGACATCGCGAAGAAGGTCAGAGAGCTCTGGGATGAGCCCGTTGACCATGGTTAGAATAGCGGACAACTGGCCAGGAGCGGCGTCATCGAGCTCGCAAAGGAGCTTGAGACCGCGAGCCTAGTAGGCATCAGCGGTTTCGTTGGCACACATGAAGAGGGTGTTGAACTGCACAGTCAGAGCACTCTGTGCAGCCTGGCCAGTAATGGTCATGCGGCGACGCAACATGGCGTAGGCGCCAACAGGATCAGCAAGGCGACCAGCAGAGGGATCAGCGTTGAATGTGCCAACGTCATCCACTAGGTGTGCGGGAGCCGCGTGGATGAGGGCGCGGATAGCGCGTGTAGCTTCAGCAGAGAGCGGGGTGAAGGGAGGATTGGCAGAAGGATCAGGGAGAGAGTAATACTCACAGAGGCGCTTGCCTTGAGCCCAAGCGCTGAAACGCACCTCCCAGGAAGAGAAGGCGAGCTCGCGAGAAAGGACAGGTGGCTGGGAGAAAAAGTCATGCTGGCGAGGTGCAATGGGAGCGACAGCAGCGGTATCGGCAGCAGCAGTGCCAGTAGCAGAAGAGGCACCAGAGCCAGACCCAGCAGTAGAGTGAGCAGCAGCAGACACTGACGCAATAGGCAGACGCTTGAGGACAATGGCAGCAACTTCATCCGCGAAGGCTGCACGATTGTCCTCTTGCAGCTTGAGGCAATCCTCAGCCTCGCGCTGGGCCTCAAGAGCGCGATTAAGCTGGCGCTGGAGGTCGGCAATGACAGACTCATCGTCACAAGGCATGGTGACGAGAGTGGGGCTCTGCTGAAAAGATTTCGGCAGAGTTTCCCCCGCCCAAATGGGCGTGGAAAAATGAGACGTGTCGTACGCACGGAGTGGAAGTGCTGCAAGACAGTGCCCAACCCCAAGCCCAGCATAAGAGACATAGCAACAAGCACAAGAACAGGCAGGAGTATAGGAGGTTCCCCAAGACGGGGCGTCAAGCTGCAGGGGAGCGCAGAAGAGAGAAAAGAGGTGGAACAACAGCAGCAGCAGCAGCAGCAGCAGAGAAGACCGATACAGTAGCAGCGGCCGGTACGATCAAGGCAAGAGCGCCAGCCACCGACGCCACCACTTAGAGCAGTGACGGCTGCAGCAACAGAGATAGCAGCTGTGACCAGACTGATGGAGGCTGATGAAGTAGAGGAAGCGGATACAACTGCAGAGTTGATGGAGGTCTGAATGGATGTGGCAGCGGTGGCAGCAGCGGTGGCAGCAGCTGTGGCAGCAGCCTCGGTGCTAGAGGCGATCGCAACTGCAGCAGCAGAGACCTGTGTGCCAAGGTCAGCAGCGGCAGCAGCAATGGGTCCGAAGACAGCGGCAGCTTCGGTGTAGGACTCGGTGGCGCGTCCCGTTGAGGTTGATGCCGGTACCTTGGTCGCCCTAGCCGCTGCAGCAAAGGTTGCCGCCGTGGCTACGGCAGCGTCAATGACAAAAGATGCCACCCGCGTGACACGCGTGGACAGAGAGACCGCATCCCTGGAGAAGCCGCCCAAGCGATCGGCGGCAGCAACAGAGTTGTCCCCCCCGGAGCCCTGAGGAGAAGGGGAGGGAGACCTTACCGGAGCACGCCGCGATGAAGGGGAGCTGACGGACACGGGTGAGCCTCCACTCATTGCGTGACGACGTTGTTCTCGGCGCGCTGCGCTGCGCTCCGCGTAGTACGACCCGGCAGGACCCGCGGCTGGAGCCTCGTTGTGCGCCAGCGTGGCGTCGTCTGCCACCGAGGTGGCGCGGACGCGGTTCAGCAGCCACACGCTTGTAGGCACGGCAGATAGCTGGTGCGGACGTCGCGGCTGCTGTTGAAGTAGCTACAGCTGCTGCCGCCTACAGTGAGGTAGCAGTGCCGCTGTTGCATCGGTTGCAGGCGGTACGGCCGCAGCTGCCGCGGGTGCAGCTGTGGCTGCGGGCCAGCAACTGACTGGCTGCTAATGTAGTGCTATGCTGCTGTGGAGGGCGCGAAGGCACTGCAGCTGAGCAGAATCTCTGTCACTGCTACTGCGCGGACAGAGCCTGGGCTGCTGCAGCAGACGTGGTGGCGGCTGCCAAGGAAGAGTGGCAGACAATGCTGCAGTTGCGCCGAAGTGGATGCCACAACTACAGCTGCCGCAGATGCGACTGACTGGCGGCTGCAGCAGGATCCGAAGATGTGGGTGCTGCTGCTCTTCAATGGCGAGCGGGTAGAGCAGCAGAGGCAGCACTCTTTCCTGAAAATGCTGCTGCAGCTGCTCCCGCCGTAGCAGTTGAGTTTCGAAGTAGAAGCCGCGGCAGTGGCGACTGGCGGGGAGACGGCTGCGGCCAAGCGAAGACGCCGCAACCCGCGGGTAAGCTCACCCGCGGGTGTGCCTGTGCGACTGCCATCGTCGCAACGTAGCCCCGCGCGGTGTGGACGGTGAGGGCTGCGGCAGTGGGGTGATGTGGCTGGCAGGAGAGGAGCCGGCTTTGATGGAGACGGCGGCACTGTCGACTACGTCAATGGTGTACCCTCCCTCGGCCAGGATCGCGAGTTCAAGAAAGAACGCGCCTCACTCTTTCACTACACTTTCTCTGATACCAGTGGGCAATAGTTTGTAGTGAGGGATTGAGGAGTGGAATGAGAGGGGGAACTTCAAAGACCAAGACGTGGCGGCGAGTTGACAAGAGTCGTGAAGAAAAACGGTGCAAAGTCTCACAGTCACAGAGTCGTGATCTGGTCCACGTCGGGGAGGGAGACAATAGCGAGCGAGCGGCGAGCTCGTTCTCGCTTGTGGTCTCACCTCCACCGCGCGAGCGTCGAACCTGTCTTCCCCCCTCCCCCCTCGAATCCTATTTTCTCACTACACATCGCAGTGTCTCAATCAAGGAGCAAACCCGGGTGACGAAGATAGGAGAAGTCACAATCAGTTCAATGTAGCTGTGGGCACGCATGACGTCGGCGTTGCCATGGCCAATGACAATAGTTTAGTGACGGCGAGCGTACCGGCAGCACGGTCCCTCTCTCTCAGTCACCTGCATCAGTGGTTAGTGGGGTGTGCAACGAGGCCAGAGGTCACAGTGTGTTCGAGACACAAAACCAACACACACCAGTCTGGCGGATGTTGGGGTACTTGGGACGTGTATGTCATTGAGATCGACATGTACGCTGGGGCAGCAGCCGGACATTCTGCAGCAGCAGGTTGCATCAGGAGGAGTGTAGGTCTCGCGTGCCTTGGCAATGCCACTCGCGACTCCGACTTGTAGCGGCCTGGTGGTGGCACAGCAGTCTTGTGCGGATCGGGATGCCCCACATGGATCTCCGGGGGCGTTGGCGCACGAGATTCACACCAGTACGATAGCAGTCGCAGTGCATGAGCAGAGTCGGCCGGTTGATCTTTTGGAGGTTGAGGCATTCTTGAGAGCAGCAGTTCTGAGAGACATCGCTGGGACATATGCTACAGCAGACACAGCAGGCTCCACCGTCTCATCTGCGGTACATGAGGACCAGCTTCAGCGTGAGGAGTCGTCCATGTTCCCACAGTCTCCGGGTTCCCGTACCCACGACGGAGCAGCGACATACATGACGGAGTCAGATGATGGTCCTTACTCTATCATCGAGCAGGTGGTAGCGACCAGCGTTCCCGGCGAGACAGTGCGTGAGCGCCAGCTGCNGCGATGCCACTCGCGACTCCGACTTGTAGCGGCCTGGTGGTGGCACAGCAGTCTTGTGCGGATCGGGATGCCCCACACGGATCTCCGGGGGCGTTGGCGCACGAGATTCACACCAGTACGATAGCAGTCGCAGTGCATGAGCAGAGTCGGCCGGTTGATCTTTTGGAGGTTGAGGCATTCTTGAGAGCAGCAGTTCTGAGAGACATCGCTGGGACATATGCTACAGCAGACACAGCAGACTCCACCGTCTCATCTGCGGTACATGAGGACCAGCTTCAGCGTGAGGAGTCGTCCATGTTCCCACAGTCTCCGGGTTCCCGTATCCACGACGGAGCAGCGACATACATGACGGAGTCAGATGATGGTCCTTACTCTATCATCGAGCAGGTGGTAGCGACCAGCGTTCCCGGCGAGACAGTGCCTGAGCACCAGCTGCGCTTGTTGGTCGCCTTGACGGACATTGTCGAGCCGGAGTCCTGCACACCTGTGTCCACTACGGTGGCACTTGAGGACCATGGTGCAGATCCTTACATGCAGATGGAGTCACCTCGTCTGCAGGAGCTGAGTTCTGCCCCTTTGTGTTCACCTGCTGGTGACCTAGTTGATCACATGGACACTGAGAGTGGCAGTACCTGCACGGACGAGATTTCTACATGCTCCACAGACTCTGACAACTCATCCTTCTCCTTCTCTCTCGGCATGCGACCGCTCACTCCTCGTCTGACTGACACGAGTTGTGATGTGGATGCGACACCTGCATCTGCATCCGATGTTCCAGCGTCTCAGTAGATTGCTAGCTTGGTTGACCCCCAGGAGGATGCAGCAGCACCAGTTCCATCGTCTTCAGCAGCAGAGATGCAGATGGCGCAGTACTCACGAGTTGTGTAGTCTGCATGTGCAACATCCAGTGAGGCAGAGTTTATCCTACACCAGGTCGACATAGGCCACCTCGACATGTCCGAGGCAGATTATGCTGATCTACAGGAGCGTGTAGTCATGCTACAGCGGGAGATGATGGCAGCGCGTGAGCGATTCTCAGAGGAGGGCATCATCACTGCTACCGGCAGGAGCCTTCCGCCAGCAGCATCTGGCACACCTATACCCGAGGAGGATCTTGTACGAGCTCCGAGTATGACGTCTGTTGGAGACACTGTCATAGGAGAGGTGAGCGTGCCTTCGGCTTCCGCCATCCTAGCTCCTGTCGACCCCATCATCGCTCTTCCTTCCTCTTCTCCTGCCGTCACACACCTTTATGCACCCGACTCACCTGCCCCATCTTCATCTTCATTCACGAGTGGTGATCCGGTTCGTCACTCCAGCATTCCTCTTCTGGCAGTACACCCTTGTGTCTCAAGGTGTGCTATCCCGTATCGGAGGCCAGCTCTGCCACTTCATCCACGCACGCATGCTGCTTGCCCATTCCCGTTCCTCCAGCGCACACAGATGCATCGCGGCAGTGCAGAGGCAGGAGAGACTGTGAGTTGGGACCCTTGGCAGTCACGCGAGGACTGGTATACCCTAGGTTATGCAGATTCACGTGAGGAGTTGTAGCCGGAGACACCACTTCGTCTTTGAGGGAGGGATTCGACTCGCAGGTGACAGGGGGAGCTATCTCTACATGATGGATACACCACATGACTCATCGCCCAGGATCTGTTCAGCTACGGCATCAGCATCTCCATCGAGGACATCGCTGCCAGGTTCATCTGCCCAGGGGGAGTGTATGTGGACCTCGACCTGACGCGACGCCATGGGAGATGCATGGCGAGGTCCATGCTCTGTTGTGAGCATCTAGAGCATCCCGCATGTGCCTCACGCTACATACCTGCACAGCTGCATATAGATGGTAGCACACTGTTGGTCGAGACCCGGACACTTGGTGCATTGTACCAGTGTCACGAGGAGACCATGTGATCGTGTGTCTTAGTGTGTGGCTATACTGTGTGTGGCATGTGCATGCGAGCTGTTGGTTGAGACCCGGACATGTGGTGCGTTGCACCCGTGTTACGAGGAGATCCTCCCTTGATCCTGTGTTTGGATGATGATACTATTGTGTAGGATTGCTCGTAGCGGTCGAGACCCGGGCCCTGCTACCGCCAGTGTCACGAGGAGACCATCTTGTCCTCTGACATGTGCATGACATGTGTATGTGTGCGTGTGCATCACTCCTCTCATGGTCGAGACCCAGACACTTGGTGGGTTGTGCCAGTGTCCAGGGAGACCCTAGATGGATAGCAGATGAGTGTGTGTGTATGTGTGTGTGAGTTGACTCATGCATGTTATGGCTTGCCATACATTGTTGTTCCATGCCTTCGTTCATTCGTTCTGGCATGGACGGCTATGTCAGCCAGGGGGAGTGTTGGTTTTTGTGGCTTCCACCCGTCACGACCGACACTGCTAGTTTACCGATATACCCACATTCATGGTATATGGCAGAGGAGGGTGTGACGACACGACGGGCCTCCGGACTGCACCGAGACTTCTCCAGCACCTACGACAGCGCCGGCGAGACGCGGTCGATGCGTTCCGGCAGCCATGTGGGCTTGTCAGGAGGTAGGAGAGTTTTCTCGGTGGATTGAGACCCGCGCACCCGGTTGACTGTACCGGTGCGACGAGGAGACCCGATGGCTATTGTGGGGCTTCCGATGTTCGGAAAGCCGTCTGTGATGTGTGGACGTTGATTCCGAGATTTTTTGGCACTGCTCATATTTTCTCGGTGGTCGAGACCCGGGCACTCGGAGAGCTGTTCCGGTGCCTCGAGGAGACCACCTTTGTTGCTCTCGTGGTGTATGTAGTGTGTTCTCCCTGTTGACTCATTTGGATTCAGCAGGGGTGATGGGACTCTGTGCGGTTAGCTGCCGGCGCCCCTGTATAAGCCCGCTAGGGGCTCATTTGTAATCTCTCCTTGTTCTTTATATTCAGCGTTCCAGACTTAGCCAAATTCTTGCCTTCTTGCATCGCACTCACACACAGAGCTCATGTTCATTTTTGCATGGGCCTGCATGCCCTAAAACTATTTCCAATTTGGTATCAGAGCACAGGGGGGCGTGTGAGCAGCAGAAGCAGCAGTAGTGGACGGAACGCAAAGAGAACGCGCCACGTGGCGCCACGCCTAGTTCATCACATGGACACTAAGAGTGGCAGTACCTGCACGGACAAGGTGACTCCATCTGCGTGTAAGGATTTGCACCACTGTCCTCAATTGCCGCCGTAGTGGACACAGGTGTGCAGGACTCCGGCACGACAATGTCCGTCAAGGCGACCAACAAGCACAGCTGGTGCTCACGCACTGTCTCGCCGGGAACGCTGGTCGCTACCACCTGCTCGATGATAGAGTAAGGACCATCATCTGACTCCGTCATGTATGTCGGTGCTCCGTCGTGGATACGGGAACCCGAAGACTGTGGGAACATGGACGACTCCTCACGCTGAAGCTGGTCCTCATGTACCGCAGATGAGACGGTGGAGCCTGCTATGTCTGCTGTAGCATGTGTCCCAGCGATGTCTCTCAGAACTGCTGCTCTCAAGAATGCCTCAACCTCCAAAAGATCAACCGGCTGACTCTGCTCATGCACTGCGACTGCTATCGTACTGGTGTGAATCTCGTGCGCCAACGCCCTCGGAGATCCGTGTGGGGCATCCCGATCCGCACAAGACTGCTGTGCCACCACCAGGCTGCTACAAGTCGGAGTCGCAAGTGGCATCGCCAAGGCACGCGGGACCTGCACTCCTCCTGATGCAACCTGCTGCTGCAGAATGTCCGGCTGCTGCCTCAGCGTACATGTCGATCTCAATGACATACACGTCCCAAGTACCCCAACATCCGCCAGACTGGTGTGAGTCTGCTGCACGCTCTCCCCCAAAAGTATGATGGATGCATCTCGATCCGTACGAGACTCCTGTGCCACCCCTGGGCCTCCAACCGAGGGGTCAGTCGGAGCCGCGAGTGGCATCGTTCAAGGACGCCGTGTCTGCGTTCCTCCTGATGTCACCTGCTGCTGTGGAAGATCTGGATCCAACTTGGACGATGAAAGGCAACTTTCAACCATGAACGCCATGTCGGGTTCAGACTCCACACCATGTGATGTCTCCGTATCATCTGAATCTGCCTGAGCTGACGCTCGGGTAGCACGGCCTGGCGCGAGTGCGGATCCTGTCGCTACGGTCACATGAGGCAATGCGCGGTGACCACACTCCCCCTCGACAGGTACAGGAACAGAGGCCGAGGAGGTGGAGGATGTATCAAAACCGGTGCGAGCACGCCGTGCGGAGCGCTGACGCTAACGTCGCGGAGTCACTCGACTGGAACGATTGCATGAAGACATGTCATCGCGAGATGGCGTCGTGGTCGCAACAGAGTGGAGGATCAAAAGGATGGTACTAGTCTAGGACTCGCTGGCAGATAGAGCTGAAGGTAGACCATCGGATGAGGAAGGAGGAGATGATGGAGGAGATGTGATCAAAGAGGCCGTTGATAAACGAGTAGCAGAAGCATGCTCAGTGACGACGAGGTCACAAAGCCGCTGCACCGGCTGCCGGAGGCCGTGGATCTCAGCGAATATGCTTGCCAGAGGTCCAGCTAGGGGATCTACCAACGCCGGCAGATCCGTATGCTTTGGAGGACGCAGGCTCGGACGAGGCTGTAACCAAGGTGGATGCCAGCCGGGAGGGCGCGTCCAACAGGGACGCCAACCATGACGTCCATCAGCACAGTAGTAGCAGGCAAACGCGCGGGGCGCCTGCTCAGATCTTCGCGCACTCATCTCGTGCGCTGGACGATGGATAGGTACCGAGGGCACCTACTCCTGGTGGTAAGCACCAAGCCACGGGAGGAATGAGGCCAGTAGGTACTGTCACTCCTGGAGGTCACGGCGTCCGGGTCAGCAAACTTGACCAGACGGGAAGAGCTGCACTACCACAATACGCCCAGAGACTACATTCCGACTAATTGCGGCCATCAACGCTGCTGCCACTAATGGAGCGAAGACTGCTCCAAGACGAGAAGGGGTGGCGGCTGCAGGTGTGGCTGCTGCTCCAAGCGGTAGACGACCGAGCCCTCGGAGCTGGTAAGACTCGAATCCGCCGTCGATCCCACGGGGTGAAGTGCGCGCACCAATCCACGGGCCCCAGGAAGACGCCGGTCCACGACGCGTCTCGAAGCAGAGATCGTTGTCGACGACAGTCCGCTGTCGGCTCTGAAGGTGAAAGTGCAAGCTGTCGCGCAGCCGCCGCATTAAGTAGTCGTCGGCTATGAAGCTGTGGCTGCTGCGGCGGTGGTAGTTGGAAGATTACCTTCTTTTTTTTTCTTTATTCACTAGCCCTCAGGCCCCCCTTTCTTTTTATTTTTCTCTTTGCCCTCAGCCAGCCCCAGTTTTTTTTTGTTGCCCTCAACCGCCAGGTTTTTTCTCTCTATCTCGCTCTCTCCCAACCCCCACCCCTTTGTTTCCAGGCTTCTCGTCGATTTTTTTCCCTTTTTTTCCTCCTTTTTTTTCTTTTTTTTTCTCACCCCGGGTTTGCCTGCACCCGGTTCTGGATTGCCCCCCAGAATGGGGGCAAGTCAGGATGGAGGGGGGGAATTTTTTTTTTGAGGGGGCGACGTCAGGTCGCTCCACCCCCCCCCTCTTCGCTCCTCGCTCGCTCGCAAAAAAAAGAAACGAGCGAGTGAGGTGAGCGAGTGAGGGGAAGGGGGGGGGTCTGCCCCTCCTTCCGTCCGTCGGCCGACGGAGCCGACGGGCCCCTTCGAGGGACCCCTCGGAGGGGCTCGACGCGGCCCTCTGAGGGCCTCCTCGAAAGGAGGGGAAGGGGGGGCGAAAAGGGGCCGAAGGGCTCCCCCCCCTCGGAGAGGCCCCCTGATGGGGGACAAGGGGGCCCCTCCGAGGGGGCGGGGGTCCTCACAAGAGGGCTGCGAGGCCCTCCAGCAGCAGGAGCTGCAGCCGCGGGTGTAGCTGCTGCGGTTGCTGCTGCTACTACTGCTTCCGCCGCTGCTGCTTCTGCTACTCTACGCAGCAGCAGCTGCTGCTGCTGCTCGATGCTACCGCCGCTGCTGTTTCCGCTGCTGCTGCTGCTAAACTGCGCAGTAGCTACTGCTGCTGCTTGCTCCTACCGCGGCTGCCACTTGCTTCTGCACGCTGCTCCTGCTGTCGCCGCTGCTGTAGTAGCTATTGCTGCTGCTGCTATATGCTACTGTTGCTGACGCTACTGCTGCAGCGGCTAATGCGCTACTGCAGCTGCTTTCGCCGCTGCTGCTACTACTGCTTCTACTGCTGCTGCCGCTGACGCTGCTGCACGTTGCTGTTGCCGACGCTGCTGCACGCTGCTGCTGCCGCCGCTGCTGTAGTGGCTGCTGCTGCTTTTGCTCTTGCCGTCGCGGTCGCTATTGCTGTTGTGTGCGGCTCACCGCCCCTGTGGCGTTCACGTGCAGTCGCTTTGCGCTCCCTCACACTGTTGCCGGCGTGGCGCCATGTGGCGCGTTCTCTTTGCGTTCCGCCCAGTGCTGCTGCTTCTGCTGCTCACACGCCCTCCTGTGCTCTGATACCAAATTGGAAATAACTTTAGGGCATGCAGGCCCATGCAAGAACGAACATGAGCTCTGTGTGTGAGTGTGATGCAAGACGGCAAGAATTTGGCTAAGTCTGGAACGCTGAATATAAAGAACAAGGAGAGATTACAAATGAGCCCCTAGCGGGCTTATACAGGGGTGCCGGCAGCTAATCGCACCGGGCCCCGTCACCCCTGCTGAACTCAAATGAGTCAAC
Organism: Penium margaritaceum; assembly: GCA_023375785.1. NCBI lineage: Eukaryota > Viridiplantae > Streptophyta > Zygnematophyceae > Desmidiales > Peniaceae > Penium > Penium margaritaceum. The sequence continues at coordinate 177,765 of SZWC01001051.1, forward strand.
TGGGAGAACACACTGCATA